>BMAO01007864.1:0-25296 GCA_019973975.1 Trichonephila clavata
TATATATATATTTTTTTCCTCCATTTATTCCAGTTCTTTATTCAATTCTACCAAAACTTGCCAACTTTGAATTATTTGTTTCTCAAACTTACTAGTAAATTCGAACTCAAATCGCTTGGGTTATAACTTTTTTCCGAACATTGTGACGCAATAATTAATAATAAAAAATGCGTACACAGTGCTTTTTCTGTCTGGCTTCCAAGTTGACATTTCCTTGTCATTATCAGCTGTTTTAAAAGTGGAGCTGTGCTGCCATCTAGTATGAACAATTAACTCACTAATTATTCTTTAACCTCTAAAATTACGGCGGGAAAGTCGTTCTTAAAAAAATATTAAAATGTGTATTTCCGTAGAGGAAAAATATATTCTTCTTTTTGTATAAGAAAAGAAAATTTGCATCAAGCTGTTTTTTTTCGTATAAATTCTTATTTGAACATGAAATGTAAGTATAAATTAAAACTGGAATCAAATTTTACGTAAAAAGCGGAGTGAAGTACACCAGTAACGTGTGTCTTCATTGAAAACCAGCCAATTTACTACAAATTATTCTATGATTAAATAATTTATTTAATTAAAGCTCAAGAAATATAAAAAAATAATAAGGAAATAACACCCGTCTGTGAGTATTGGATTCTTATCATCTCAATGAAGTTTAATATAAACATAACAAATTTGGAAACGGCAGACTATGCTTAAGGTGCGACCCATAAGAATTAAAAAATCCTTCGGGCCCCTTATCAAAATTTCTTGCTTACCCTCTTTTGGGCCCTCTTACTGTTTTTTCAATTTTTCCTCATATATGTTGGAGCCCCCGTAGCTTGTGCCCGTATCATTGATACGGCGGTAGCTACGCCCCTGTTCATTACCAAACTTTTCAGTGTTTCGTATGTGTGTGTGTTTTTAGTTTGAATCCATAAGGCAATATATCTAGTTAAGAAAAAATTCAAAATTTATTATGAACTCGATAAATATGGTTTGGTTCACTCACACACACATTTTATGATTTTGTTAAAGTCCCAAAAGAAACAAAGAAAGAGAAATACGAATTTGCAAGATGATACTGGAAAAATTTAATTAATTTAATATATCAAGAATTCTTATCAGGTATTACATTACAAGATTGCAATTGTACTGCTGATGTAAAATTTATTTAAAATGATTTACCTAAATCATATAGACAGATCTTGCTGCTAAGAGCTCCTACTGCATTTGCAATAAAGATCTTTCTGCAAACTGAAAGTATTGAAAAGTGTACAACTTAACTGCAATCTAGTTTTATTTTGGTTTCAGAACATGTTGTATTTGTAAAGATACACACAAAGCAGTACTTTTAATGTGTACTCTGTTTGACGGATCTCCATGGATTTAAATTAAAATTTGTTATAATTTGTATTTCCAAATTAATTTGTGCAATGTAATTAAACTGCTAGATATTTACCTTTAAAATAAAACTTTGTTGCTTGAAACTATTTTCTTTTATCATTACAAGGTCCAACACAACCTTGTGGGGTCGCACAACTTAAACCTGCTCGGATGTATATTAAAAAACTCACAGAAAAATCTTACATACATGCGTATTTTCATTTGGCTTAGTAAATGAGAATTTAACTATTCATTTTTCATTTTTGATGAGGAAATATCTATAACAATTTGCCGTTTTAGAATCCCTTCTGTAGCATACTACTGAGTTTAAAACAAAGACAAAAAATACTTCCTTTGTTAATTTGTCATAGTCAATAATTAAGCCTTTAAATTTTTTTTACAGTATCTTAAGCCTTAATACTTATGATTTTTTCTCTATCCTGCTTAGTTGAAAAAATGCTTAACATTCTTTTATAAAGTAAATAGTACTAAATTCATTTTATTACTACAAAATATTGTATTTTGTGTCCATTTTTTTATTATGATTTAAACCAGAGGTTCCCAAACTTTTTGTCTCATAGACTCCTTTCCATGTTTTTCGGTTTTGGGTTGACCCCTGCTTAACTAATATTGAATTTTTGCAAATTTATCAATAAATGTCTTTTTGACAGCTACTTTAAAAGATTTAAATTTCTAGCTGTAATGATATATAGTGTTTAAAACTTAAAAAGACGTGTTAAAATTAAATTAAGATTTAAAAAATACATAAAATAACTGATCAACAAGCAAATATTTATGATGGAGGAGGAATCTGGTGCTTCAAAAAAGTTTTTCGACATTTGGCCCCAATTTTATCAAATTTAACCCTATATCTTTTCGATTAGTAGTGTGTCCAATCTTTTTCTTTCTTTTTTTTTATTTTGGAGATTGACAACCGCGCTGAAGCTCCTTCTGACTAGGAAAAGCACAGTTAAAAACTTTCTCGCAATCCTCCATAATTCGTGATAAATAACAGGTATGTCTTTGTCCCAAATTGCTGACATCTGTTTCTAAACTTTGCTTTAAGATCTCCGTTACTGCCTATTCCGATCAGTTCCTCTTATATTATAATAGGACATTTGTTTTTCTTTTCAATGTGACCATATGAATTCATCTCTTACTGTGGTAATAACCATATATAATCAAATCATTCTGAAACCTAGTTTCAAAATCTGAATAAAGGGCTATAAAATATTGAACGTAGTTTAAAACGTCATTTTCCTGGCAGATAGTTTGTGGCCAATTGAGAAATTAGGAAAATTCGCGAAATCCAATATTATATTCCTTTAGCTTAATTCTAGCCAAAAATGCTGTGTAGTCCTTGTTTTGCTACATTTATGCATTTTCTTTATAATTGCAAATTAACCTCATTAAATTTAATAAATAAATCTGTTAAATAAGAAAAACATGGTTTCTATTTGATTAATTTTTTTTAATTAAAGTCTTTATCTGGTTTAATGAGAGCCATTATCGTAGACCCCCATTTACAGCTCATGGACCCAAAAATTATTTTTTTTAAAGGAGTGGTCCTCTTCCAGGTCGTCATAAACCTCTGAGGTTCGATATAGACCACTTTGGAAATCACTGTTAAACTGTGAAAGTCTCTAAAATGAGGCATCTTAAGTGTATCAATAATTGCGTAAACATCTTTCATCTAGAATTTTAATCTAATCATTTAGCATCTAAAATCTATGTCACCAGCATGTATCTAAGATACTATGGGCAGAAAAACAAAGATGATATGATATTTGCAAAACTAAGTAAATATCTCGAACAGAGAGAATATTATGTATTTTAGCTTTTAATGATGATTTAGTGATTTACATAGTTTTTAATGATGATTTAATGATTTAGAAAAATTCCATATAATATTAATGTTTTTTGTCCAGAATCCAATCTTATTCGCTTCTCCTTTTAGTATATAGTGATCGAAATTTTTGAATTTTTCTTTTTCTAACTCTCTCTGAAGTATAAAGCTCAAAATACTTTAATAATAAAAGGTGCAATTTAATACAAATTGTAAATTGAATAAAACATTTAAAATTAAAGTCAGTACGTTTTAATGGAGATATAAAAGTCATATGAATACAATATTTTGATAAAATAAATCTTAGTGACCGAGTCAGATTTGTTACCATACTTTGATCATGAAATTGAGAAATGTTATTCAGTAGTTGAGGATATTTTTATAGTTCTTTCATTGAAGAAAATTTTTTACTTGTTTTTAAAGCAATTATCTACATTTAAAAATCATTACAACTTCAAAACATCTGTTTCCTATCCATTTTCATTCATTAAAATTCATCTTAAAACAATATATGTATATATATTTTGCAAAATAAATTTTGATCATCAGCGATGTGGCCATGGAATGGTCTGAGGCAGTGCTAGGCAAACTACATTTTGTTTAAAAGCACATTCCATTTTTTTCCACATGCAAAAATTTACACAGGAATTTGAATATTATTATTATTATTATTAATGTTAATATTTTTTTTTCAAAATATAGTTTTGAAAATTTACATGAAAATTGATTTTAAAAATTTTGCACGAGCAATAAATATTTGTATAATAATTAAAATTGACATACTTGTGTTTTATATATATTTTTGTAGTATTTATACATGTGTATACTTATTTAACTTTTAAGATGGAAAAAAAAAGAACAAGAAATGGAGTCTTAGCTTCCTTCATCAAATAAGTATTAACCCCTTTGCCGATTAAAAGTTACACGATTCGTTCTACAGTGCCACCATTTTTCACATATACGCGGTTATGCGATGTATGGGGGGGGGGGGGGAGAGACATAAATAATCAAATTTTCTCTGAAGAAAGTAAATCCTTCGCAAACACTCTCACGATCATTTTATTTTATTCCAAAGCTTTTGGAATAGTTCTACTGAGCAGCTCAAGGAAAAGAATAGTATTTCGAAAAGACGAACATACACGCAATGGACAGTTAATGCACTGGTTGATCGAGGCGTTTATATACGCTGATGGCATTTAAGGGGGTAATTAATTTTCTAAATATATATTAATTTTTGCGCCTTTATTGCGCTTTATATATAATGTAACAAACTGAACCGCTAAAAAAAGGGGGATCTATATTTGATCCTCTTCTAAGAAAATATTTAGACACCAATATTCCAGATAGTTCTGACCTTTTTCTGAAACATTATTATTATTATTATTATATTACTATTATTTATTATTATTATTATTATACATTTAAATATAAAAATTTGAGAGTTTCTGGTTTTGCGAATCTAGAAATATCTAAGCATAAAGAACTTTTATTTTTAGATATATAATGCGTATTTTTTTCTAATGAAAGCTCAAAATTATTTTGCAGTTATTATTCCATGCATTTCGGCTTTTTGAAATATTTACAATAATAAAAATATTTTTTTTAAAAAACGTTTGATAATTTGTGTAAATGTAGTGGGAGAGGACAATGCGATCGTAATAATAATTACACAATTAGTTTTAAAATTGATGTAATCAAGTAAATAATAATTATGAAATATAAAAAGTGTATAATCAGAAATTAACTTTTAATAAGCAATAAATTAAGCACAATTTTAATTATATATTTTGTAATTTGTTTTTATAACCTGAACTTGAACACATTCTAAAATACTTTTGTAAAATTTCCTGTAAAAAATTTTTAAAGTAATACATTACTTACATTTACATTTAAATTTACTAACGAATTTTTTTAAAAAAATCAACTTGATAATGAAAAGAGGAAATACCTTAAAAGAATAATTTCTCTTTTTCAATTACATATGCTTCACAAGATATTTTGATTGATTGATTAATTCATTCTTCATAACGCAGCACTCGCATTCATCTTTTATAAATCAAAAATCTTTAATTTTTTTCCCCGGAAAAAGGCAAATTTTAACAAAGCCTTTTTGAAAAAAAAACTCATGGTTTCAAAATATAAAAGATTGTAAAAAATACAAAGCAAATACCAAACAAGAAAATTACAGGAAAAAAACTTTATACAAATTTGTTTGCAAAGATAAAATATGTATACAGATATAATGTTAACAGAACTCCCTTCAACCAAGGGAAAAAATAAAATCTATCACAAAATGCAGTTGCCTCCCCCGCCCTCTTCATAATGTGTCATATTCTTATATTTTTCTTTTACGAAACATTAATAATTTTTTATAATATCTCGAATTCCTGTTAAGAATATAGAAATATGTACTTATTTTCTTTCTAATACGAGTATATGTATGTAATATTTGAATCAACATTTTTTTGAAAAAGAAAATATTCTAGTTTTGATTATTCATTTATTTATTTTTGTGAGAGATTATGTGTAAAGCTATCGTGATCGGTAGGAAGATTGGTTGTATGTTCAACCATTCTATATTGGCATCCATGAGATTAACAGAAACAAATTGCCGTTGAGAATTAATTGTTAAATATTATATTTTATATTTCTTTATAAAATAAATGTTGTGAATTCTTAATTTTCTTTCGTCCTTATTTCTACATATAAATTTGCGTATAATTTATTTCAATTTCTTGTATTTTAAATTGCTTGAAAAACATATGATTTTATTTCAATTACAATTTCCGAGCGATTTTTGGAGATCTCTCTCTCTCTCTCTCATAATTGACTTCGCCTTCGGATAATTATGATGTGCTGCCATCTGTTATCAAATAAAGATAAAAGTTAAATATTGAATACTCATATAATTATTTATAGTCTTGGGTAACTTTTCATTGGTATTACCGAAAAGGCTACCAAGTTCGTTATTAGTCATATTACACCAAATAAAATTATTAATACTAGCTTATATTTAACAATGAAAATAATTGATGCAAATAGTTTGACTCTAAAATTTTGATTTTTAATGTAAAATTTGTGTGATGAATGAATTTACTTGAGCACACATATTATAATTATTAGATAACAAGTTGGCTATTATTCGAATCGCATCCTAATTCAAGATATGTAACAGCATGTATTTATACTATGGTGAACGAAAAGGGGGATTGAGCTTTTATGTAAAAATCGCATTATGTTATTTTGCGAGTTTCTGGGTAAGGTTTCTTGAAAATTTCTCTATTTATATTAATTTTTAGGGAGAGAGAGAGAGATAAGAGAGCTATGTAAATGCTTAGCAAATTATTAATTGTGCTCTTGTATGTAATCAGTTATGAATACCAAATATCCACGAAGAAGGTACAATTTTCTATCAGTAGCTGATCAGGGCCGATCCTAGCAGGTGTGGAGCGCGTGCACCGCACGCGGGCAGCCAAGCGAAGGGGCGGCCGCAGGCCGTTTATGGTTTGATCAATCAAACAAAATTTTTACGAATTTATAAAAATAAAACTTATAATAAATCAAATAAATGTCTATGAGTTACAAGCATCCATCATTTGATAGAAAAAATTCGTAATGGAGCCGACAATACCGCATTAAAAACGGTTTTGTTTTTTGCACAGTGCACTAGCAGCGCACTGTAGATCGATGCTTAATAAAGGCGCCTCCAAAAGGATTTTTGCGAAATTTGCCTAGCGAAAACATCTAATACGGTTAATTTAAGAATGTTTACATTCAATATGAACTTGGGGAAAGTAAAAGTTTTCAATTTAATGATAACCTTACAATTTAGAAAAACAAAATAGAGGAAATAAGCGATTTTTGCTTATGGTTTTACAACGCTTATGAATAATGCTTGTTTTTCCTTTTTAGTGAGTTATTCCTCTATCAAAAGGTAGTTTCTACTAGTATCATTTGGTTTGAAGTTATAAGAAAAAAAATTTTGCTGCTTCTTTTGACTTTTAAGTAAATGATTTTAATTACAAAGCCTGTTTGAAAAACACTTCAATATCAACATAGTATTGTTTATGTTAGCGAAGTTCTAAATTTAATTTTATGTTGTAGGAGCTTAATGTGGTAATCCTGATCTATGTCTGCCCGCTTACATATATATTCTTAGTTGGAGAGTAATTTCACATGATCTCTAACCCACTTATATATATATATTATATATATATATATATATAACCCCTTACCGTGTTTACTATTTTCTCTATGTTAGCAGCAGAGGTGACTCTAGGGCCGGGGAAACTGGTCCCATGTCCGAGGCGGCAAATTTTTAGGCATTTGGACCGAATTTGAAAAATACTTTTTTTTTTTTGTTATGAAAAAATTGGTATGAAGATATTTTTTTGAAATGCTATTATTTATACTTTGGGAACATGGTATCTTATTTAAATACATGGAATTTCATATTAAAATGAATTGAAATGCCGACTATTTCTAGTAAAATTTGTAACGACTATATCTCTTTAAAAAATAAAAATTACACTGTGTGGCGATTTGTTGTAGCAAGTATATGGGCCCCCGACCTCGGGACACAGGTACAAACAATTATCTTTTGTATATGATATTACTACATTAAGGGTGACAAATGTGCACAAAACAATATTTTGTTTAGTGCAGCGTTCGGCAAATTGCAATTGCATCCGTCACAAGGTACACCTCCGAATAAGGCACAATTAATGTTGCTACCAGTTTCTTTGAATATGGGCCTTATGAGTCTAGCTCTTATTAAGGGGTATTCTATTTAAGTGACACTGAAATAAGTTCTTTTTTCTTTTTTGTAAAATTTTAAGATTTCAAATACAAAAAAAGTTTGTGTTTCTCTTTAAATAAATGAAATAGAGTGCTGTCCTGATGAATCATTGTAATTTAACAGAGGAAAGGAATACAAGATTGCAACATTGTCTTTTCCACGCTTCGATTGAGAGTCAAAATAGAATATGTAATAAAGCGATAGGAACTAGTGGGGGTGCTTTTTCTTTGGGTTTACATTAGAAATGAAAGTGCTAGATTAGGTTGACACAATGCACAAACTTTCAAGAAGATTCGTACAACGGAATATTTTCAATAAATTTCTGTAAGTACAAGATTTTATTGCTCATTTCAAACCATTATTCAGAAATTAAACATTTTCTTTTAAGAATTTTAATTTTCCATGAGCTTTAAATTTTAAAAAACCCCTGACTAAGGTATTTATTTGTATATTATTTATTTAAAGATTAATACGATTTGAATTTCTAATTAAATTAATTTGTTTAGCATTTTAAATGACAAAATACCCAATGTCTGGTCTGGTGAGTTTAAATTTCTGACTGTAGGACATATTGTGTCAAACACAAGGTTCCTTATTGGAAAGTACTCAATAGTGTAACATACCCTCAATAAACCCCCATTGCGGGGGACCCAAAGCCTAACTGACGACAAGTACACTTTGGTCCCCAAACCAGACTTTGCAGGTCTCTCGGTTTAGCCACTGAAGGTACTACTATATATTTACCTTATTAAGTAATATGTTATTGTATTGCCTTCATGAAAAAGTGGACTGTAAAAATAATATATTTAGCTTTAAAAAATCTCTTTTGGTAATATATCCGTATACATTTATGTAAAAAATAAATAAATTCACATAAGAACATAACGATTTTAACTGAAAGGATTACAGAGTTACAAGAAAACTAGCTGATTTTAATGTAAATGAAATAATTTTGTATATACATATCCATAGCTATAGTTAAGAGCACATGGTTTGTAAAATTTCATCCTTGGATTCAATTGAAATAATATTAATTGATGCGTAATGGATCTATTGGCGTAGCTATCACTAATCCTCTAGGAGAAATTCTATTATTTTAAATGTTATTCAATCGAAAACCTTCTCCCGAAGAAAAAGATATGATCTATGTAAATCTTGTCGTATATTTAAGCAATAACTTTAAGGACCGAGAAATAGAAAGATGTTAGGAGCTAGATGATAGAAGTTTGTGATTATATAACGTGAAGTAATTGAAAGCTAGACAAGAGCGACTCGTCGATTAATTAATTAATATTTAAAATTAATATTTGACGATTCAGTCAGTAAGATATTAGAATCCAATCGTCTAGAAGTCGATTCTTTGAGACAGAAGTTATGATTATTTCCAAACGTAAGTGATTTACTTATAATTAAATATCTCATCTTCCTCGCTTTGACTCCAATACTTTATATATGAACACTTCCTTTCTTGGTTTTGTGAGACTTATGAAAGGATTGAAAAATTATATTTGTTTTGATTATGGCAGGTGTTCATTCTGATTCCCAATCATTGATGGATTTCAGGGAAAATCCTTTACAAATGCTCAATTTTTTATCATAAGACAGCTTCCACTTCCAGAACGACATCCTTCATTACTATTGAAAAAATGCGATTTATTTGTCTTGTTTACTGTAATTTTTTTTTCTGAATCATCATGCGTTAAGTCAATAGAACACATGGGTTTCTCTCTCTTTTTTTGCCCATCAAGAGAAATTTAGTAGTATTATGTTACAATTAAGAATAGATTGTTAGAAGTAATTGTGTTATTGTGGATCGAAGTATCGAAAATGCATTTCTTAAAAAATCTTTCGGAATATTTAAAATTTGGGAATTAGGTCAATAAGGTCAGTTATTTCAATGTTTACTTCTTTTTTTTTAATTTAAAGAGAGATAAAATTTGGTGGAATTATTATGGGAAAATGACTACAACCTGATAATGATAAATGCTTTATTGAACAAAATGAAGGATGAAATATTTAAAATATAGTAAACACCAAAGGAGAACGTCTTCCTCCTACGTCTAGAGCTTAGCGTCTCTAACGTCCGTCTGCCACATTTCCCATGTGTCCTTCAGTCGGACATTCCTGGCGGGGTGTGACGTCAGTGTGGACTACTCCACCCTAAATACGGGGGGAGGGGTTGTGACATCGCACATATCCAACCCTACATTATTATATATTTATTTTCAAATAAGATTGCATAGGTGTTAATATTTAAATGTTATCGAAAATATCCCGAAATGACATTTTGGGAGGAATATAAGACAGAATTTTATTGGAATGAGAAGTACAATGTATTTTTTTACTATTATGATAGCCATGAAAATACTCTAAAACACTCTTTAAGTGTATAAGATCGTGGTGCAAATTAAAGACAAGGCTGAAATAAAATTGTACCATTGACGCGGAACTACAAAATGTATACAATCGAGAGAAATAGCGATGGCGCCGCGACATCATTGAAAGAATGATTGCTGAAGTACAATTTTAAGCCAGTTGACATTCAGAGGAACTAGTACGAAGTTGAAATAATATGTATTTTTTAAAGACAGTTTAGATATTGGCCAAATTTGATCCAGTTATTTCAGAACACCTTAATAATGTCAGAAAATGCAAAAATAACAAAACTCGTATTCCACTCTACTTAGGGCAGCTTTTTCAAAATGAAATAATTACTATTTTAGCCGAATCTATTCGTAATGAGTGAGTGAGTGAATACTTACGTCGCACTTTTCAGCTACACGAAAGCTTTTGGTGACGTACCTTGTAATTTTGAACCATGGTCAAGTGACGAGGACGACACCTGAGCTGGTACTCCTCTCTTAACTGCCACACCACGCCGACGTGAAGACGTTTAAAACCCGACAGATTTAAAGTGCATCGCTCCTCTACACGACAGGTCTTAAGCGGCACTAGGCTCAAACTCATGACATGCCTGCCACGAGTCCCTTACCTTGGCCACTAGGCTACCACGGCCCTATTCGTAATGAGATAACACGTATTGTCAAAAAAGCAAGATATTACACTATAATTTTTTATTCTAATCAGATATTTGTCTCAAAAAATAAATAAAGTTTTTTATTAGATGTGTGAGCAGTACTGATGGTAAGGTATATATTTTAGAATTTTTTCTAGGAGTTTTTATAGACGACACAAGAAAGGTTTTCAGATATGGACACATTCTCTATTGAATCCGAAATCTCTGAAAAAATTGATTTTACCAAAATTACTGACAAATTTGTTTCGCCGAAATGCAGAAAGCATATTTTATAATAAATTATTTAGAGTATTCTTTGTAGAAGGACAGATTTGTATGTATATACTTTTCGTTTCACAAAATTTATGCTTTAGAACATTTTTATTAGATTATACTTTTTGAGTAAATACTGTTGTTTTGCTCTTCTAATTGTAAAATGTCTATTTTTATTTCAAATGTAATTTTTATTAATGTTTTGTAAAGTATTTGTTACGATCATAACCCTTTAGCTGACCAAAAAATAAAGTTTTGCACTTCAAATTTTTGCATGTTTACAAATGTTTTATTCATTACTCTGATACAGGTAGATGAATTTATAATCTCAATATATAAGTATTAAATAAGTAATTAAAAACATAAGTATTAAAATAAATTAGTTTATACGTAAGTATTATAATAAGTAATTAAATATTTTCGTGTTAGTCCAATTATCTAGGGGGGCGGCACATTATGTCTTCGCATGCGGGCGGCCGACACCCTAGGATCGGCCCTGTAGCTGATGTTACAGTCGACAGTGAGTAAAAAATTCTAGAAGTATAACTAGCCCATAAAAATATCAGAATACGAATAATTAATGTAGTTCTCAATTAAATTAATTATTCCTTAAAAAAACAGTTTCAGATTATTTTAAGAATATAAGGGATATTTCTCAGCCTTTTCAAATTAAAATGCTAAAAAAAGTAGTTTCCAAATCTAAAATATTATTATCATTATTGTAACGAAATTGTACACTTGAAAAGTTGAAAAAGTGTCATCTCTTTCATGTAATTTTTTCACCTATTTCAAATAAAAGTTTTTGATAAAACAAACATTTGAAACGAATATTTTTTAAGAAATGTAAACGTAGTTAAAACGAAGAATTTATTTATTTTTATTTTTATTTTATTTACCTATTAATAAATTTATTTATTTCTTTCTATTTTTGAAAAAAGAAGAGATTGATTTATAGCTTTGAAATTTATCACCAGATTTTAAGGAAAAAAGAACTATATTTTCCAATTAAATGCAAATGTATTTTTATTAACGTGAAAAAAGTTTATTTTAAATTATAGGACTCATAATTTTTTTAAAATCTGCATTTCCTCAGTAATAGGTAAATATAAACTATAAGTATGTTTACTAATCCTTAATACATTTTTTGATGCTGTTTTGCATCATTTTTTAAAAATATCCGTAACACTAAATAACTCATAAAAATAACATTCTTCTCCCGTTTCTAATGTTTTAGATTATGCTCTAATATATCCAGGGACGTCTTAACGCTTCGAAATTTAAAAAATAATGGTGAAAAATTTATTTATTTTACCAATATTAAAAACTTTTAAAAATAAACGAGAACGTGTAATTTTTCTATCAGCAGAGTATCTTTTTCAATTTTACCCTCTAATGAATTTTTCTGACTTCGATTCTAAGCTGCATCCGATTTTTAGTAGAATAAGCATCGAGAAAAAAGTGTGGCTTGAATTCGAATAAATATGGCAATATCGCGATTTTAAAATCTCTATATTTTTAAGTTTGCCTTTTTTTTCTATTAAAAATTACTCTGCCTAGCATTTTCTGTTATTGACAATTTTTAATAACCTGGTCAAGTTCTTGGCTAAATTTTTAATATAATAGATACTGTGATTTCTTTGCGTAATACATTTTACACATATCAATTTCAGAATCAAAGTTAATCAAAATACACTGCTGGCCACCGTAAATGCAAAAGAATGATAATAATTAATTTTATTATCCAAAGTAGCAGTTTGAAAGAAAACTGAGCATAGCAAGGATTCACTCTTTAAAGAAAAAATGAAAGAAAACATTAAATAAAATACTGATGCTGCAGTTTAATAAGGCGTGTGGTCACCTCTGACAGCCAGGCACGCTGCACAGCGATTTACCATACGTGCAATGAGAGGATGAATGAGTTGTGGGCTCAAATGGTTCCACGCTTCTTGGAGAGCTCTCTTTAGTTCTGTAACGGAGCTTGGTGGGTGCGAAAGGGCTGAAATTTGTCTCCCGAGCATATCCCATACATGCTCGATAGGATTTAAATCAGGGGAGTTCACCGGCCACGACATGCGCTGGATGTTTTCCGTTTCAAGGAAGTCATCATCCATGAATATGAAGTCAGGACCGACAGCACCTCGAAACAAGCGAACATAAGGCTCAAGAACTTCGTCTCTGTATCTTTGAGCAGTCACAGACCCCGTGTCAAGGAAATGGAGGTCTGTGCGGCCGTCCCTCATGAGGCCTGCCCATACCATTACTCCCCTTGATGGAAAATGATGTCTTTCCTTTGTGTTTCTTGGTTCAAAACGTGTTCCACGTTCTCTCCATATCGTTACCCGCCGAGAATCACTACTCAGACTAAACCGGGATTCGTCACTGAACATCACATTGGCCCACTCTCTCACACTCCAATGTTGATATTTCAAACTCCAGTTCAAACGAGCGCGTTTATGCGCAGACGTGAGGGGAATGCAAACTGCTGGTCTTCTGGCATACAGGCCAGCATGATTGAGTGTCCTGTAAACAGTTTGTCTCTCCTGTGGCGACTGTGAACGCCGAACCCAGTGCTCTGGCAGTACTGCCCCTCTGACGTCACGCACTTATTACCAGATATCGGTCTTGGCGAGGGGTTGTGACTCTTGGTCGACCTGATACTGGTTGTCGGGTAACATCTCCCATTCTTTGAAACTTCTGCCACAGTCTTGAGATCACAGACTGGTCCACATTCAGAATTTGAGACACTTCGGTTTGTGATCGTGAGGATTCCAGCATTCCAACGATTCTTCCTTTCGTAAACATATCCAATTGGCGTCTTTGTGCCATCATTCATTTTGTTTGATGGTTAACAACGTTCCTTCGCACAGTAGTTGCACGAAACTTGTCTGAACTGCCTATGCTGCTTGAATCGGTTTCTCCGCGTTCCGACATGCGCCGGTGTTTCGCGCAGGACGTAGTCGACTGAAAGTTTTGCATAAACCCAACGTTTCTTCTTCACCCATTAATATCCGCAAGAAATTTGGAATAATTTTAAGAAAATATTTACTCCATGTTTTTCGCATTTTACGATTTATGCTTAACTTTTGGACTCCAGTGTATATGTGTATGCAGCATAAAATATATCATGTCTATTATTATACGCTTTTATCAACGTTGATATATTTCAGAATTTGTACTGAGAAACGACGGGGGGAAATGTGTAATATTTATTCTTTTGTTTGTACTTTCTTCATTTAAAAATTGTCTAAATATTTTTGAGGTACATGTGATACTATTGATACTACTATTTATAATTAAAAGTAATGTAATGAAGCTATTATTTGCGTATTTGTTTGAAAAATATTTAATTATATTTTGTAGATAAGAATTTGTCTAAGAAGAAAATTGAAACAATTCTTTGTTGATTTTCTATGTGGACTCGAAATATTTTTCTTATGAGGAAAGATTTTTTTACTTAGATAAGAGATCCAAAAGCGGAAAGCAGAGTGCATGCAATTTTATCTTTTGAAACAATTATACCTTTCCAGCAATGACATTCAATAATTTACAAAATAGCTGTAAATTTATCTTTGGAGTTATTTTTCCAATTTTTTTAAAATTTCGTAATTATCCATAATTCTGGAGATTTTTGTCAAATAAGATCTATTACAAATTTATCAACTTCCATCCTCTTAAAAATTGACACATTAGTTGAGTAGTGCAGAGTGCCACTCAGAATTGTGCCGCGTGCCACATGTGGCACATGTGAAATAGTTTACCAACCCCTTTTCTATCGCATAAAAGTAAAATTGTATCATATTGTTTGTTCATTTAATACAGCAGATTTAAACGTGAAATTTAATTTTTTTATTGCTTTAAATCCACCTATTTTTTCCTTTGAAAATCATTTATTCAGAAAAAATTAAACACACAGTATCGTTGTCTACATCATTTATCTAGAGAATTGATCTTCAAACTGTGTTCCACAGAACCTTGGGGTTCCACAAGTCACAATAAAAAAAATCTAAAAGAAAAACTACAAGTGTGTATGCAAAAAAGATTCACGTTCTCATGAAATTCGTATTATCACAATTATCTAAAGATGATCTCATACATTAAAATTAAAAATTTTGTTTATACATAACTTAAGTTTGTTGTGAAAAACCTTTTAAACTTTTATTATTATATAATAAATGAATTTAAAACTTTTTTTCTTTATCTAAGATTGTGAATACACTATTCTTTGCTACCCGAGTTCCACGAAGTAATTTTATACTAGTTAATACAATGTTTTGAAACCTTTTACATTTGTGAGGGAAAAAACACCTATAATGAAGAAGATGGAACAATTTATCGACATATCAACAGATTCAATGCTAAAATTTAAATTTAAGCTAGAACAACATTTTAATGCCATTTACAAAAATATATTTGGTAAGTGAAAAATATTTCTCAACGCAAGGGGCTACAAAAACAAGGTATAAAAACGAATTAAACGCAGAATATGAAATGCTATGCCGCCCATCCGGTATAGTGGTTAGCGACGCTGACTGCGATGCCGTAGGGACTGGGTTCGAATCCCGGAGAAGGCATGGATGTTTGTGTTGTAATCTTTCCCCTTTGTGTGTTATACATTGTGTGGTGCACGGGGTTTCTAAATGTTCTCAATAAATATGAAATGCTACTGCACATAATTTCCAAAGGCCGACAGTTTGTGTAAAAATTGTGAACACGTATCTTAGTTACTAAATATAATGCATGCGTAGGTGACATTTGGATCACAAAGTAATATTATCGAAGAATAAATAAAATTACATCATAAAATTTTTTAAATTGTTTTTACATATAATATCAAAAATATATGTTTATCTATATATTTTAAATATTATTTTAAGATATATTCTTCTAAGTGTAGAAAAGGATTCCTCGAAAACCAGTGCCGAATTACTCATTAGGCGGAGTAGGTGATTGCCTCTATGGGCCCCAAAAATAACCAAATATTTAACTAATTTTTTGCTGCAAGAATTAGTTTTTATTACAGATTCTAATAAATAATTATTGTTTAGTTACATATTTTTTAATTGGGTGATAATTTGTTATTTTATTTGTGCAATGAAATATATTGCTAAAATGTTGTGTAATAAAATTATTAGGCTACAGGGTTCCTAGAACTGGACTGCCTAGGGGGTCTTCATGTCGTTTTTTCCAACACTATCGAAAACATCTTAGGGTTCCATGAGTCGAAAAAGTTTGACCACTGATCTTTGTCCAGAAATAAGAACGCTTCCCCATGGACAAGATTCACTGCTGTTTTAACTCCCTCCCCCTGAAAAAGAAAAAAGAACTAGCCTTTTTTCCCAGTTTTACGATTGTGACCCTCCCCCAGTGCTTAGCGAGGTTCCCTTTTCGCTGAGCGAGAAATTTTATCGAAAGGAATACCCGAGAGAGAAATTTATTGCCCATCTTGGAAATCTTTAGACAAATATTTGTGCCAAAAATTTCGCAATAGTCAATGCCATCTGATGTCATGTAAGGTGTTAGATTAATTGCTGCAAAGGGCCTTAATAAAATGTAAATACAATTCTAAGTGTACAACCCCCCCCCCTTTTTTTTTACTAGCTAATATGTCATAATAGCGACAAAATTCTTTTAATTAAACAATAAACCAACAAAAATACTACCTTTGAAATAAAAATAGACATTTTATGATTAAAAAATCAAAACAACAGTATTTACTCAGAAAATATAATCTATAAAATAAGTATTAAAGCATAAATCTCGTGAAACGAAAAGTATATAAATCAGTCCTTCTACAAAGACTACCTAATACAAATAACTATAAAATAACTTTTCTGGCTTTCTGAGAAGCAATTTTGTCAATAGTTTCAGTGAAATCCATTTTTTCTGAGGTTTCGGATTCAATAAAGATGCTGGCTGAATCTGAAAGCCTTTCTTGTGTCATATTATTTCTCGAGTAATTTTTAATAATTTTTCATTTACTGGAACTTCTTTCCCCTGAAGCTAGAAAAACAGGTAAGATTAAAAAATTCTTATTGCTAGAGCAAAATATGGAGATCATTCTTGACTATAATTTCTAATACCTCAATTGGCTGTTTTTACCTGGAAAAATATCTTTGAAAGAATTCATTTCATTAAAGGGTTGTTGCCGTCTTTCACAATACTTCCTTCCTCCTGTACCTGTAACTTAATATTCAAGTTCATTTCAGGCTTTCATGAGATCTTCCTCAGAAATGTTGTGAAACTCATACAGAAAGCAGAATATCAAACAGCACTCAGATAATGTAAATCGTCCATTATAGCTGAAGAGATCGCGAATTACTGGAAGGAATTTGAAGCTGGTTCTCACTGTCCTCATAAACAAATAAATAGACCTTTGCTGAGCTTCGAGATGGGAAATTCGTGATCCATACCTAAATCTCTAACAAGTTTTGTTATTGAACCGACAGGTATTTTAAAGTTATCATCAAATCTTTGGGTGAGTGAGTAATATTAACGTCGCACTGTTCAGCTACACGAGGTCTTTTGGCGGCGGACCTCATAATTTAAAACCATAGTCAAGTAACGAGGACGACACCTAATCTGGCACCCCCCTCGCCTAACTACCGCACTAAACCAATGGGAGGACGTTTAAGCTCTCGACAGATTTTACGTGCATCGCTCCTCTACACGGTGGGTCTTTAGTGGTACTGGGCTCGAACTCATGACTCGCCAACCATGAATTCGTTACCTTGACCACTAGGCTACCGCGGCCATGAGATCTTTGGGCAAATTATTATTTTTTTAAGATTATCTAAGCTTTTAATGCATTCTACGATATTTAATTTAGGATTTTGAAGCAATTTACTCAAAACATCAATTTTTGATGAGAAATCATACCAAATTAAAATTGAACACAAATTTAAATGTTTCAAATTTTTATCCTGTCTCTCATGGTATCTTCAATTAAGGCCTTTAAGTCGATATGGTACCCTAAAAATAATTAAGCTGTCGAAAAAAATTTTATTGGCTTATTTGATACCCTGAATCTTTATAAATATGCCTGAAAATTTCAAAGCTTTTCCTGCATTTTTCATTAAGTAATGGAGCAATGTTTGATGTTAAACAGCAACTACCACGCCTACATTTCAGATTATCTGCTAGTAAAGAGCCTGATTAAAAATGAATTAATTAGTTTTCTAATGCGCATGAATGAGATTGACATTATATATGCAGTAATAAATCATTTAAAGAAAGAATTGTGCAATTCATGCAAAAATTCTAGTTTGTGAATTATTTACTGGGGGAAGATCAAATGGATTTGGTCAAGATTTAAAAGGTGTGCGTGCTTCTTATGATATTATTATGAATGAAATTAAAACTTCAAAACGGATTCTCCCAAAGCACAAATACTTAATCTCATTTTGATAACTCAGATAATTAAAAATCTAATTCGCAAGAATAGAAAAACTCTCCCATTTTTATATATTTATTTTTGGTAATATATATATATCCCATGTGTGCGAGATTCAACGCTTTTTTTTTATTAAAATATTTTAAGATATTTATTTAAATAAATGCACATATACAGTTCTTAGATTTTGATGTATTTTACCTATAAATTGTTATTTGATTTTGTTTTTATTCGTGTACAATATTTAACATGCGAAGGCTTTTAAAATCATGGAAATAAAAAATAAAGGCATAAACATTTTTTGTACTTGTTGTGCATTAGCTCTGAAGTGTGTGTATTTATTTTTTTTAATAATTATTAAGATTAAGTTTTATGAAATATTGATCTTTCATTCTTTTTTTTTCTATATATTCATTATGGCAGTATACTGTTTAATTGTTCTACATTTGTGCAATTTTTTATGGTAAGTAGTTTTAAATAAGCTAATTAACATTTCATAAAAGTTTCAAACTAGTCGATAAATATTATATCATGCTATTCCTGTAATGAAAACTTCAAACTCATATTTCTCCATGTTGAGTTTTTGTACATATACTGTTATTCAAAACCCTAAGGCTTTTTTGATAATTGAAGTATGGGTTTGAAATTTTTTATACATGTTCTGAAATGTATGTTTTGTAAAACTGTGCATGGAATTTGCTCTAACATGTTTAGTACTTTTTCTAAAAAATTTCAAAATCAAAATTAATGTTTTTGGGGAATTTTTAGAAGTTTAACTATAAAAAAATTAATAAAAAATTAAAGAGCAGCAGAAGAAAAAAACCATGCACAGTTTTATGTAGTATATTATAAGGTACTTGGAAAAAAATTTTGAAAGAAAAGAGACATATTTAAAAAAGCCTTAGAGATTTAAAAAAATGCTTAAAAAAGCTAAAAATATTTAAATTTTACAAACATTTTGCAACAAATTTAAAAAATTTTGTATGGAATTATTATTAAATGTTAACCTTTATGAAATACAATTAAAACCAAATATCAAATATTAAAAATAAAAAAAAATTGTGAAGATGGTACCATATCGCCTTAATGTGATAATAATTTTTAGGTCTTGTTAAAGTGGTCTAATACCATTGATACGACCTTCACTCCTTGTTTCCCTTAACGGTTTTCAAGTTAGACTTTTCACGCGTTTTTTTTTGGTAAACACCATCGATAGGGGGACGCAGAAAAGTAATTACATACCTGTACCATATAAAAAAACAGAAACTTCACCAAAGGAGCTGGCAGCGTCATTAACGACGAGATTTAATGTATGGGCCCCACAACACGTACATACAATATAAAGTGAGGGATTTTTTTTTGCATTTTTTGCACATCACGGCAAACACTGTAAAATTAATTCTAATGCATAAAATAAAAAAAGCTCATAGAATTTTTTTCAGAAAGCAGTTATCTATGCATTCATTTATCATCTTTGAATAATTTCAATTAATCACAAAATTAGGGATCAAAAACTGCACAAAATGAAAAATTTTCAAAATTTTTGCATTTATCATTGAGAGAAAAAAAAGCATAAAATAGGTAAATATATTTGTTTTTCTTAATCTCTATTTCACAACATGCATACTATAATTATTTACAATTATGCACAAGTTCATACAATTATCTCAAGAACTTTTTGAGACATCATGTTTGCTGTGCGATAACGTATGGAAAAATCTGTTTCGGAGAAAAACGCCCATTTAAAGATTTAAAATCAAAATCTTAAAAAATTATACAACTAAAACAACCTAAAATCTCTTTATATCAAAATAATAAACCTTTAATAAACACATATCAATATTATATATTTGTTTCAAATTTTTTTTTTTTAAAATTTTGCCAATTTAATAGAGTTAAAGCCAATTTTATAGAGTTACTTAGTTTTTTTAAAATACAAATTACAGACATAAAAAGCACACTAGAAAAACTTTATTACTTTAAAAAATAACAATTTTTATGTGGAAAATCAGGTATATATTTCCACAAAGTATCTTAGAGCTTAAGAAATATGTTATATAAAATATATTAGTTTGTTATTTTATCAATAAATATTCACAAAAATTTCTTATAAAAATATTGTTTATCACAAAGGTTATAGAAATCATAATAAAAAACATATAAAGAACAGCTTTGAAACCCTCCATATGAATATATGAATACACTTTGCATTTTTTTCATCATTAGTAAATTTATTTTCTATACAGCTTTTCTTTTTTTCCCGTAAAATTTTCTAAATTCTAAGGGGTGTCACGCAGAAATTAAAATGCGTTCCACATCAAATTTTATAAATCCATGAACACCATCTTAGGAAGGGAAGTATTTGCATTTTTAATTAATGGTAACACACCAGTATATCACAAATTAAAAGGAATTAACGTTAATAATACACCTAAGCGAAATGTTTCAAGTGTAATAATTGTTTCTTTAAGTAAAATATTCATAAAATGTTACTGACTGAAAAAGGATTTCTGAGTAAATTTCGAAACCTTTGTGAATAGATTGCAACTCTTTGTCACCAGTTGACTAAGTATTATTGAGATCAGATGTGTCAACATTCTCATTACTGCTAGCCCCAATAATGAGGCAAATTCCAGTAAAACGGAGCTTCTCTTAGAACTCCCAGATCTTGCTTTGGACATAATTAATTAATATTTCGTCTTTAAGTACACAGTTTTCTATCAAATATATATATATATATATATATAAAGTTAAATAGGAAACAAAATATCGAGAAGGGCCTAAAAAATCGAAAAATGACAACAAATGTACGAATTTATTTGCCAAATTTTACTAAAAACTAATAAACTATTTTTTTTAAATATCACTATGTCCCCTCATTACTTTACCTAAGTTAATATTTTTTTTAATAAATTCGATAAAACACCAAAAAAGTGTAAAAAAAAAGTATTAAAATGCAAACACTTCCGGTTTCGATATCTAACTTCCGGTTCGCTTTTGCTGCTCACTCATGACATAAAAATTCCTATAACTTCGTAAATAAGTGAAGTACAAACAAAAGTAAGGTATTTTTAGAAAGCAGAAAATTCAACTATGTAAAATTTGAAATTAAAAAAAAATTCGTCATTTTCATCAAAATTGACGTTTTTGCACTGTCGATTTAAAGTTACGTGATTCGCTCCCCAATGCCACCTTTTTCCCCATAGGCACAGGGTATTACTTGAAATAAGTAAATCCTTCGCAAACACTGTCAAGGTCTTTTCATTGCATTCCAAAACCTTTGGAATAATTTTATGGATAGCAGTGCGCAGAAAAGAACGTACTTTGGAAAGACGTAAATATATGTCCGTGGAAATTAACGTTTTGGTTGAGCGAGATGTTTATATATGCCGGTGGCACTTGAGAGTAAAGTCATATTGTAGCTTTAGCATCAAAGTATAGTATTATTTAATTTAAAACATTGTTATTGTGTTATTGTATAGAAGAAGGGAGCGCGGTGAAAATTATGATTGAATATTGGGTCGCAAATATTGGAAATTTGAGAAGCACTGAACTAAGGAATTAACCCGGCACTACTCGCGCAGGGTGTGTCATACCCACCGTGTACCGTTTTTCAACGCTTCTTCTAAACCTTTATTGGAAAATGGATAGTTTCTTGTGTTGCTGACTTTAAGGTCATATCCTTTGAGGGGGCCTTACCTTGTAGGCGAATTCTAAATATATATTTTTGGATATCACCTCTTCGGGTATGTCATACCCTGTGCGTGAATCACCGTTACAGTTCTGAATGCATGAACACTTTTTAAATCTTCCTTATGCTATGGCGTATTATTGTAGTTTGATGAAGAAATGTGATATTTAAGTAATTTAATAAATACAGTATTTAATAGATATAGTACAACAGTATTTTCGGATGAAGAAATTCTCTTCGCAGTTATGATGAGGAAAAATCAAATGAAGAGTAACACAGCAAGTATGATTCCTCCACTGAAATCGATCCAGATTTAGAAAAGGGAGACACTGTTGAAAATAAATGTTTTATATGTAGAGACATAAAAACATTTGAGAAGAACATAATTTTAAAGGAGATAACTGGTACACATCTTATCCACTTTCAGATGAACTTTTGAAAAAAAAAACCATTGCTGGAACAAAATAAGAGAAAATAAAAAAGAAATTCCAAAATTTTTAAATTTAAAGAAGTTTACTTCTGTTGTTGCTAATGCCACCTGTCAGACGTATTCAGGTCGAGGCCCGCGAAATTCATCATGGCATCGGGCTATATTGTACGCCTGTCGTTAGCCGTAGCTTTGAGCACCATGTAGGTGACAGTACGATTTGGCTCGGTTCCACCCAGTTTTGAGGAAGAACACCCTGGAAGTGGTCAGGGGCCTCCCACCTCTCTTCCCCTTCCACCAACCTCGCAAGAGGACTTGCGGCTCGACGGCTATTTAGAGTACCCCCATGCCGCGAAGGGGGGGGCACTATACATTTACAAACATACCTGCCTTCTCCGGGATTCGAAACCAGGCCCTACGGCATAACAGTCAGGGTCGCTAACCACTATACCGGATGGGTGACAGTTTACTCCTACATGTTTATTTTAAAAAGATACAGATTAAAAAAAATTTTAATCCAGTGAAAACATCGCACTTACTCACGACTCGAATAAAGGAGTATGTAAACAATGAACTGAATGCCCTTATAAAAAGAACAGAAAAACTAAATTTACGTGTGAAAAATGTAATAAACATGTTGTATATTTCCTACTTTTCTTCCTTTTTAACTTTGGTATACAAATTTTACGGTAAAAACACAATGTAAACACCCTTGGGATGACACACCCTGCGCGAGAACTTTAGGTCTTTTTTTTCACGCGAGTGATGCCGGGTTAAATATAAATTTTTGACCTTTTTTGTATGCTGTTAGGGTTCATGTATACCACTAGATGGCACTATTTAAATCATAAAGTGTGTACTTTTGTTTATCCGCCAGAAAGTAAGAATAAAGAATTGGTACGAGGCTGAAAGGGCCACACAATCACTCTATGTTAGCGATATTTTTTTATATATTTTATTTGGAATAAAACGATTTGTGAAAAGAGATCATCAAATGCTTTGTTTCACACAGGAGAACAGTTTACGGGAAACTTTTTTGAAAAACGAATCATCATCTGTTTTTTATTATTTTTAAAACAAAATTTAGTGGAATTATTGCCTGTGCAGAATAGTCACGGTTCGACGGTGCGAAGTTAATCAGAGAAATGTTTGTTTTGAATACGAATTCCTGACTGAACTGTTTCGAACAAAGGACAGCCACAATGACAAACCTCTTCACAATTTTTTTTTAAATTAGAAGTAAACGCATCTTGTGTGTGTATTCGTAAGGTGATCGTGGGGAAAATGCGCTGATGTATGCGAATGTTTAGGCACCATAAAAATTATAGTTTAAAAAAACTAAAAAACACGCTTTTATAGTGAATCGAACTAAAAAGTTAAAAAAAAATAATTCTTAATATAAGAATAAAATGATTAATGAAAAAATTAATGTCATTGGGGTAAAAGCGTGGGGTGCTCTATATCAATTGTTATAATTTCATACTAGTTCTATTCCGAAATGCTGAGTTAGTGTAAAAATATAGTACAAAGCACCCCACGCTTTTACCCTAATGACATTAATTTTTTCATTAATCATTTATTCTTATATTAATAATTATTTTTTTTTACTTTTTAGTTCGATTCACTATAAAAGCGTGTTTTTTAGTTTTTTTAAACTATAATTTATTTTTCGTTTTTTAGTTTGATCTACAATAAAAGCGTATTTTTTTAGTTTTTTAAACTATCATTTATTCATTGTTGAGTTTATTCATTGTTCCTTGAGTTTGATATTAGGAGCCAGAATTAAGTGACTACTGGAATTAAACTTGTTCTTCAATGGATATTAATTAACGAGTCTGAAGGGTATTTATTTTCTCCGTTTACTGGGCCTCGCATGAGTCCCGTATCGTTATATTTCAAAGATTCCGTCTATATAGATACAGGTCTAACTAAAAACAGTGTGTTAAGAAGAAATATTAAATATCAATCGTATTATCGCCTTTTAAACGTATTGCTTCAAGGATTGATAGAAAATTTAATTATAATGTTAATTCATATAATCACTTCTACAAGCAAGCGCGAGTGATGAGCAATTAAACTCTTTTTACGACAGTATTCGTAGATGTTTCTTAAAAGGTTCAGGTTTTAGATCAGGTTTCTTAAAAATAATTTATTCAGATTCAAAAAAAATATGGTGCTATCTGTTGTAATAAACGTAAAAATATACTTCCATTTAAAAGGTTTTCTTTGATTAATTCAGCAAGTTTTGTTTTTACTTTCAAAGTTCAAGGTCGGCTGAAGTGGAGAATCAGTTGCTTAGGTAAAATGAATTTTGAAAAGCAGAATGTGTCTGAGTTCAGCAGTTAGAACATATTTTTTTTTTCACATGCACGAGTTTTTTTAATTTTTATTTCTATTTTCAGAAGGACTAGACAATTGTTTATCTTATGGAAAAATTGGTGACGCACCCACCTCCCCTTTCTCACATAAAGAACACTTTTTGTTTATTCTAAT
>BMAO01007865.1:0-100541 GCA_019973975.1 Trichonephila clavata
TTGATAATTTTTTTGCATTTTTTAATTAATTGGACGCACAGTCTTCAAATTTTGCTAAGCAGATTCCTTTCATAGAGTGCAATTCCCCTACAAAAAGGTTTTGTGAAAACAGACCAGAAGTGGCGTTGCGGGGCTCAGTGGCGTTATAGACAATTCCCATTTTTAAACTGTTAGACGTACAGTCTTGAAATTTGATAAGCAGATTCCTTTCGTTAAGTATGAGAACGCTACAAATGGGTTTCGCGAATATCAACTACCATGTTAATTTCGGGAGATTAAGAGGCGTAATCGATAAATTTTCCATTTTTAAACTACTTGATCATCCTGCTTGAAAATTGGTAGGCATGTTCCTTTCATGAAATAGAGTTCCTCTAACAGAGAGTAAAATGAAAATTGACCCCTAAAGATGTTTGCGAGGGGTCAAGAGGAGTTACAGAAAAAATTCCTGTTTTAATTGTTAGACCATATACTTGAAATTTGTTAATCATGTTCTTTTGTTGAATAGGGATCCTCTAAGAATAAATTTTAAGCAAATCAAGTTCTGGGGGGTTGCAAAACTGGGACATATTGACAGAAAAAATTACTTTTTTCTAGCTACAAGGACTGTAATAATGAAATTTGGTTTGCATTTTTCTTTTGTTGAAATGAAATCCGCTAAGAGCGGTTATTTTGGAAAACGGCTCTCAACGGGATTACGGGATATTGATAGTAAAACTTTTGCTTTTTTCTGTTAGATTAGACTTGAAATTTGGCTTGCATGTTCAATTTACGGAGTAGAGATCCACCGAAAATTGGTTTTGCGGGAATCCACTTGGTTTTTGAGTTACGAAAGAGATCATTCTATGCTTCAATTTTAGAGATTTTTAGAAAATACAAATTAGATGAGTTTGCCCTTTTTTTTTTTCAACAGGTGACAGTTACAGGTATAAGTATATTTTTCAATTCAATCGAATTCTTAATGCTAGGACTTAGATATCAATAATTATACATATATATAAGCAGTAAAAATTTATAAAACATCATGAAATACCCAGCGAAGCGGGCGGGTAACAGCTAGTATTATATATATATATATATATATGCTATTTCTGATGCTGAAAAAATACTTGCCGAAGAACTACGATTTTTTGAAATATATAATGTAGGAGTATGTTTATTCACATTTTATTATAACAGGTACAAAAATTTTAAAATTAAAATTCACAATTATTTAGATTAATCGCAACTCTGAAAAAATGTAAATTTTTCAAAATTCTGATTCTGACTCTGTACAGGTAGCCCTAGCTGTAGAGTTCAGAAGCATTTTTAAAAAGGAGAATGTTTTTCAAATGTCATTAATTTTACGCCAAAATATTTCTTTCGAATAGTTTTTTTCTAGAAACGATATTCTTAAAACAATTTATATGCATATTTTATATCAACTGGCACTATATATAAATATAAACAAACTTCTTCATTTATTTACTTTAGAAAATCTCAGTTGCGAACGTAATCAGTCATCTTAAATTCTGTGTGTTTAATTTCTTTGTATTTTCAAAGTGCTCTGTGCTATAAAAAGATACATTACGATATGTTGCTAATTCTTGGAAGAAGAACGTTTTTATATATATATATATATAGTGTGGTACTTTTGAAATCTTAACTGAAATACTTCTGGTCTATAGATGTTAGATAGAGAGTGATCCATTTATACGGTTGGATGACGAGGACGTCACCTGCGCTCCGTTCTTCCACACCACTCTCGTGAAGATAGGTGTTTTCATTTTCAGGAATAAGAATTCTAATCTACAGACGTCGAATAAGTAAATACGCATACGAAGTATGTAAATGGTTACATTTTTAAATGGTGCTTTGTGATTGATATAGTATGACGTAAAAAGCGTTAGAACAATTGTGTCTAATGCGTGAAAACAAATACTTTATGGCACTCTAACTGTTAGTTTTTGATATTTCGAAAAGTAAGTATTTTTCGAACATCCTTTCATTGTTTCTGCTTTTATTTAAAAATGGCAACACGTTATTAAAATTTATTTACAAAGTTGTTTTAATTTAATTATTTATTTATTTATTTGAAATCTAAATAATAACGAGTTCATTGTCAGATTGCTTCTTTTTTTCGTGAATATAGTGTCTTTCAACTACTACCGGTGACGAGAACGTCACCTTCCCTTCGAACTTCCACACCACGCCTCGTCAGAACAGGTGCATCTTCTTTTCTTCAAGCATTTGAACACCTGTTACAGACGTTGAATATGAAAAAAATATATATATACTTTTAATAGGTTCCTACATACATTTTTATAAATAATTGTTTATGCTGTTGATATATATATAATATATATATGTCGTGGTTTTTGAGTGATCATCCAGACAATATTTTTTAACCGTCTTATCCATGAGATCATTTGTAATCTGTTTGTAAGAGAGAAAAGACGGATACTTAATATTAATAGTCGGCTCAAAGCCAGATGTTCAATATGTCTTATGAAGAGTATATCTGAAACACTAGTAATAAAAATTATGTCGGACCAGAAATCTTTTAAGGCAATGTGTTCTTATTCCAACTGGGTAATAATTTAATACTTGAAGATGTAACGTAAATAAAATTAAAGTGTCTATTTAAATTTTAGATCTATTTAATATCCTTACAATTATATTTATAATATATATATATATATATATATATATATAGCAGTAAATAATTCAAAAGAAGACTAATAAATCCCAAGCATCCTAAGATCAGACCGGAAGAACCAAGAACATGGAACCATGACAAACCAAAAAAATGTATCTAGCGGGGAAAACTATTATGATTTCTCAAGCTGTCACTGGTTTAGGACAGTGAAACAGGATTAAACATTGTTTTTTGAGATCTCAACCTTCTCCTGCAGCAGAAATTGTTTCTACATATAGTTTCCCGTATAAACTAAGGCAAAAGCCTAAAACCCACGTGGGTGAATATAACAGCAATAGAATAGAAATTGCAATATTAAATTACCATAGGAATCCGGAAGAAATAGACAAATATAAATATGTATAAACAAAAATATTTGCAAGAGAGGTTAATAATGAATATAACCATAATTAACAATAATGTAAATGAGCAAAGAAACTCTAATCTTACCCGATGTATACAGATTCCACAATGAACTGACTCACTGCATCAAAAAAACACAGCAATACTAAGAATAAAGGCGCCATCTATGTATATTTATAGTAACTAAACTTAATATAAGCATATATCAAGAATATTATATACTATAGACTAAATATATTAAGAAATATAACAATAAAATTATATACTATAAAATAAATAGAAATGAATACTTAAAATAAAAATAATTAAATAGCTATAACTTTGATGACATATATTTATAAATAAAATTAGCTGGATAGTTATAGTCTAGGCAACTTTGAAAGAATTTTTTATAATTATTAATTCTCAATACTTCTTCAGATACTAAATCATTATTTCTTTTTATATAGTTTAGAATGATATTTCTAAAAATTGAAATGTGAAGGGTACTATTCCAATATGGCATTTTTATAACATTAAAATCAAAAGAGTCTCTTTTATCAAAAATATTACTTTTTAGCATATTATTTTCAACTTTTAATTCTAGATCAAGGAAATTTGCTGACTCTATATTGCAATTGGTTTTTAATAGTTTCAGGTAGGTTGGATAATAATCAAATATAGGAGTAAAGTCAACTTTATTACTGAAAATAATTAGATCATCGATGTATCTAAAAAAGTAACTAGAGTCTGTATCAATTTTTTCATTCTCGTAATAGTGTAAATAGATATTAGCCAGACTATTACTAGCTGGGCCACCCTGTGGCAGACCTTTAATTTGTTGATAATATGAGTCATTATGAAATATGTAATTTTCTTTCAAAACAAATTGTATAATAATATTATATTTATCATAGTTTATCAATTTATTTAATGAATATTTAGTATAAACATTTCTAAGTACTTTAATCATATCCTCTATATCAATAGAGTTGAATAAGTCTTCAAAATCAAAGCTATGCAAAGATTTAACACTTTTACCTTGCATATACTCAACAATATCTTTACTATTCTTTACAATAATGGAGTTTGAGATATTGTCTAGAGTGTGTTGTATAACTTTTTGCAACACCTTGCCTGGTTGTGTAATATAGGTATTAAAACCATTAGTAATAGTTCTGAATTTAATTGGACACTTATGAAATTTTGGTGTAAGAAAAATATAAGGAAATTTGATATTCTTTGTATATAAATCTAGTTTTTTATAAAAAGCTGAAATACGGTTACTGATTTCTCTATTGCTGCTATTAGATTTAATAAACGCATTATTGTTTTGAAACTGTTTGTTAAGTATAAAGTTATAAAACCATTTGCAAATGATTGCATAGTTGCCCTGAACTTTATCTACATATACAATAATGAAATCTTTTTGAAGATTTGAAATTTGTTGTTTTATATCTTTATAAGAAATATTTTTATCAGTTTTATAGTTAAGATTAAGTAACTCACTCAAAACTTTGCATTTAAACTCATTGAATGCTTCGAAAGGAAAGTTGTATTTAATTGCTATTTTTGTAATGAAGTTATTAATATCTTTAGAAATTTGTGCTTTAATAGCTTTATTATTATTAGAACGCATAATTCTAAAGCCAGTACCCTTAACCATTAATTCTCTGAGAGTTTTATCTTTAATAATATTTAAATTACCAGAAATGACATGTTTATGATAATCATCAATGAAATCTTCATAATTATGACAATTACATACAATATTATTATGTTGCAAATTAATAGAATTGTAGTTAAAGATGGATCTACCAATTTTCTTATTATATTTAAATGCCTTTTTAATGTTAATGTTTTTTACTGGGAAAAATTGAATATACTTCTCAAACACTTTAGTAAAGTTTACATGATTATAGGATTTATTCATGAAAAGGATGTTACAGTATTCAGTTGTAGAATTTAAAACATTATCATGTATTGATATATTAAACTTACTGATTAAGAAATTACAAAAATCTTTCATAACATGCAAGGCTTGACATTCTATAAAGTTATCGTAACTAAGTATATAATTAAAAAGTTTGATTTCTTTTTTATTCAAACCAAACATGAAATTTTTTATTTGATTAATGTTATAAACAGTTTCAAAATTACTACAGAATTCATTAATTTTAGCTGTAATATCCTTGGAATCTCTACTTTTTCTTTTATTCCTTTTACCTCTTTTTGTTCTCTTGGCTATTTTATTAATATTATTATTATGACAATTATAAAAAAATTCTTTGTTATCTTTTTGCTGTATGCATTGCAAAACATTTTTGCCATTATATAATGTGTTCAGTCCATGAGGATATGTTGTATTATAGAAATGAATAAAATGGTTTTCCCACCATAATCTATCTTTTAAAAAGGGAACAATTCTGAGAATGGATATATCAATATTATCAAACCCATGCAGGTGAAAGTGTCTTATTTCAATATTATTGTTATTATATTTATTAGTGTAATGCTTAGTATGAGATCTGTGAAGATTAATTCGAATATTTAAGTGTGTAGAAGTCTGACCAATATATTTATAATTACATTTTTTACAATTCAACATATAGACACAATTAAAAGACTTACAGAATATAAAGTTGGAGTTGGTATCCAACTGTTCATAATTGATCATGGGGCATGTTTTACATCTTTTATCTTTACATTTATTGTAGCGAAAATGAATATTCGGGGTATAATGACTATCAACAATATAAGAATTATTTTTAGAGTTGGTGATATTAAAATATTTATTAACATACTCATGAGTAGTCAAACAAAATTGCTTGTTCTCTTTAGCAACAATATTTTTTATAGCATAATCAGTATTAAGATAATTATAGTTGTTTACGTAATTAGAATTCCAGAATGTTCTGGATCTATAGGATTTATTATTATATAGGGGAGTCTTACACTCCGCGTGGTATGAATAATAATTCAAATCATACCTAGTGCCTTCTTTGTCCAATTCATTCTTAAACATATTAGAATGATGACTATAACAGTGATTCATATTGTAGAACATGCAAAATATAAACCAGTGTAAACCTCAAAACAGTCAAATAATAAGCGAACTGTCTACTCAATCGAAGTAAACAAAAAAATGGAGAAGAGCTCGTACCTATCACAAAGGATTAAAAAACAGGAAAAAATTTTTCAAAAACAATTTCGAAAAACTACCTACAATCTATGGTCACTGTTTGACGATATCACACATACCATAATAGTGTGACACCGAGCATAGATAGGCTAAAAAAGCTGATCTAATTGCCAGTCGCTAAAATAATGTTAAGCTTACTGTCATAAAAATTTTTTATACTTGAACTAGAAAACTAGTGTATTAATAGAGCTATGGTCACTGTTTGACGATATCACACATACCATAATAGTGTGATACCGAGCATAGATAGGCTAAAAAAGCTGATCTAATTGCCAGTCGCTAAAATAATGTTAAGCTTACTGTCATAAAAATTTTTTTATACTTGAACTAGAAAACTAGTGTATTAATAGAGCTATGGTCACTGTTTGACGATATCACACATACCATAATAGTGTGATACCGAGCATAGATAGGCTAAAAAAGCTGATCTAATTGCCAGTCGCTAAAATAATCTTAAGCTTACTGTCATAAAAATTTTTTATACTTGAACTAGAAAACTAGTGTATTAATAGAGCTATGGTCACTGTTTGACGATATCACACATACCATAATAGTGTGACACCGAGCATAGATAGGCTAAAAAAGCTGATCTAATTGCCAGTCGCTAAAATAATGTTAAGCTTACTGTCATAAAAATTTTTTATACTTGAACTAGAAAACTAGTGTATTAATAGAGCTATGGTCACTGTTTGACGAAATCACACATACCATAATAGTGTGAACCGAGCATAGATAGGCTAAAAAAGCTGATCTAATTGCCAGTCGCTAAAATAATGTTAAGCTTACTGTCATAAAATTTTTTTTATACTTGAACTAGAAAACTAGTGTACTAATAGAGCACAAATAAACATTTTGAACAATATATAAAAAAATAAGCATAAAAGAAAATATAATAAATAAGAAAATTTCCGAATAAATATGAAAAAATAGAAAAAAACTTGAGTAAAATGAAAAACATACACAAAAATCCAACAATATAAAAGTAATAAAAACCAAAGATGTATTAATTAAAAACAAAGTAAAAAATTGAAATAAGAAGAAAAAAGTAAAATAAAAAGTAAAAAATAAATTAAATGTAAAAAAAACTTTTTTAAGAACAAGCTTTTATTTAAACGCGCTAAAAAGAATAAAATAAACTTTTCCTTTAAAACTTTTTTTACTATCAACTTATAACGTCATTACACAATTTATATGATATAAAAGCTTGTCGCAATATTTAAGAACTCATATTTACTTAGTTTGAATTTTTAAAAACCAAAATCAATCAGGTCAAGTTATTTATTTTACTTGTTTAGCTACACAGGTAAATCTCGCGACAAGCTTTTATATCATATAAATTGTGTAATGACGTTATAAGTTGATAGTAAAAAAAGTTTTAAAGGAAAAGTTTATTTTATTCTTTTTAGCGCGTTTAAATAAAAGCTTGTTCTTAAAAAAGTTTTTTTTACATTTAATTTATTTTTTACTTTTTAGTTATCACTGGACAGGTTTCTCAACCTGTTCAACTCATTGAACACTGGTTCGCCATCCCTGGTTTAGCTGAATGAATTCTCGCAAAATGGTATTAGACTAAAAACACAATTTTTTTAAATCCGTAATTTTTAAGCAATTTTTTCAATCTTCGTGCAGATTTTGGCTAACATTGTTCTACACACGAAAAAAAAAAAGGTTTAGTGAGATTATCTTCATAAATGACAAAGTTATTAAATGTTTAATTAAAATTTTGACTATTTTTGAAAAACTTAAAGAATATATTATTTATTTGAAATATTTTGAAGATAAGGGATGTATTTCTCTAACATATTAGAAGAAAATTTTAATTGTTTATTAAAAACTTCAAAAGGCATTTAAATATTTGTATTAATCAATAAAATGCTTAAGACTAAAAACGCATTTTGTAATCAAAAAAGAAAGTTTTATCAAATAATGATAATTTTTTGCTGGACATTGAATATCTTTTACGTAAGAATCTATTTTTTTTTAATTGCTCAGATCATCTTTAGAAACTTGATTTTGAAAAAATCAATAATTAAATTCAAATAATATTAATAGATTCTATTTGTAATTAAATTTAAGGTCACATGTCGTAAGTGTGTGTTTAGATTACTGGTGATAAAATGAGGTATATTTAAATTACTCGTAGGCTTAAAATTAGAAAATTTCTTTAAAAAATTACTTCATTTTATTGTAAAATTTTTTTTAATCGAAAATATATTGCATTTCTAGATAATATTTTTCTCTTATTGTTTTCCTAGCGGATTCCTTTTTGATGGGTAAGATACATTTAAAAAATGATCTTTCCGATTCTGTAATTATTTTTTGTCTGAGTTTCATGGATTAAAGTTAGATAAATTATTTAAAGAATTTCTTCAATACTCCATCTCAGTTTAACTTGGCAGCGTTGAGAAAGGTATACAATGTACCAATCTACTTGAAAAATAGCTCTACTTTTTTGTTTTGAATTTAAATCCAAGGAAATAGATAGAAATTTGTAAAAAAATTGCATACGTTGTAGAAATTAGATTGTTTTTACGTTGTAGAAATGTAATTATTTTTTAGACAAAGTTAATTAATACTGTCAATAGCGCAACGTTATGAAATTCCAGTCTGGCTGAAAACCGATTTTCGACGCCAACTTTTGTCATTGTTGTAACAATAAAATTATTACAACAATGCAGATATATCCAAGTTGGCGCCCAAATTTAGTTAAACGTTTTTAATTAATATCTTTTTAATTAATTGCAATATCGGAATATAAATGGTCAAAACATGCATTGTCATCCAAACTACACGTGTATACAAAATTTCAGCTCAATGGGAGGAAGATATCAGCTTCAAAATTGAGTTGCAAGATTCCACCCGAACAAATTACATACATACATACATACATACATACATACATACATACATACATACATACATACATACATACATACATACATACATACATACATACATTGTAAGTTAAATAAAAGCTTTTAATAATAAAACAAAATAACCAAATATTATAACAAAACTTATTACAATACTGATTATAAGCATAAAGCTTGTATACACAATGTCAGAAACATTTTTTTATATAAGTCATTTATAAGTAGTAATTTTTATACATAAATAGGCGCAAATGCAGCCATATTAATGCAAAAAAGATATAGCAGTAAATAATTCAAAAGAAGACTAATAAATCCCAAGCATCCTAAGATCAGACCGGAAGAACCAAATATATATAAAGGAGAAAAGCGACTCACTGACTGACTGACTAATCACGATATCTCTGGAACTATTCAACCTACAGACTTGAAATTTGGTAGACATGTTCCTTTCATAGAGTAGACATCAGCTAAGAACGTATTTTCCGATATTCAAAACGCAAGGGGCGTTAAGGGGGGTTAAGAGGCGTTATAAATAATTGTTTCCATGTTTAAACTACTCAATGTACAATTTTGAAATTGGGTAAGCAGATTCCTTTCATACAGTAGAGATCCGCTACAAAATGAGTTTGGTGAAAATCGACTCCCAAGTGGCGTTGCAGGGGCTTAGGGGGCATTATAGATAATTATTTCCAATTTTAAACTATTTGACGCACTGTCTTTAAATTTGATACATAGATTCCTTTCGTAGAATAATGATCAGTTACAAAACGGGTTTTCTGAAAACAGACTTCTAAGTGGCGTTGCGGGGGATTAAGGGGCGTAATAGATAAATATATCCGTTTTTAAACTACTTCACCTACCTGCTTGAAAATTGGTAGGTAAGTTTCTTTCCTAGAGTAAATATCCGCTACAAAATGGGTTTTGGGAAAATTGACCCCCAAGGGGTGTTGCGGGGGCGGGGAGTTTAAGGGACGTTATAAATTCCTATTTTTAAGTTATTAGACGTACAGTCTTGAAACTTAGTAAACAGATTCCTCTCATAGTGTAGAGATACGCTAAAAATGGGTTTCGTGAAAATTGCTCCCAATTGGCGTTGAGGGGACTTAATGGGCGTTATTTCCATTTTTAAACTATTAGACGCACAGTCTTTATATTTGATAAAGAGAATTCTTTTATAGAGTAGATATCAACTATAAGAAGGTTTTGTGAAAACAGACCTCTTTAAGTGGCGTTGCGGGGAATTAAGTGGCGTAATAGAAACATATTTTCGTTTTTAAACTACTTGACCTACCTGCTTGAAAATTGGTACGAATGTTTCTTTCATGGGGGAGTAAATATCCGCTACAAAACGGGTTTGGAGAAAATTGAACCCCAAGGGGTGTTTCGGGGGTTATAGGCAGATATAAATAATTATTTCTATTTTTAAACTATTAGACTCACAGTCTTGAAATTTGGTAAGCAGATTCATCTCATAGGATAGAGATACACTACAAAATGGGTTTTGTGAAAATAGACCCCGAAGTGGCGTTGCGGGGGCTCAAGTGGCGTTATAGATAATTATCCCCATTTTTAAACTGTTAGACGTACAGTCTTGAAATTTGATAAGCAGATTCATTTCGTAAAGTAGAGAACCGCTACAAAATGGGTTTCGTGAATATCAACTACTAAGTTTAATTTCGGGAGATTAAGAGGCGTAATCGATAAATATTTCCATTTTAAAACTATTTGATCATCCTGCTTGAAAATTGGTAGGTATGTACCTTTCATAGAATAGAGTTCCTCTAACAAAGAGTAAAACGAAAATTGACCCCCAAGGATGTTTGCGAGGGTCAAGAGGAGTTATACAGAAAAAAATTAATGTTTTTAATTGTTAGACCCATATACTTGAAATTTGTTAAGCATGTTTCTTTTGTTGAATAGGGATCCACTAAGAATATATTTTAAGCAAATTAAGTTCTGTGGGGGTGCAGGGGGTTACTGGGACGTATTGACAAAAAAAATTACTTTTTTCGAGCTACAAGGACTATAATAATGAAATTTGGTTTGCATTTTTCTTTTGTTGAATTGAAATCGATTGCGGGGATATTGATAGTAAAACTTTTGTTTTTTTTCTGTTAGATTTAGACTTGAAATTTGGCTTGCATGTTCAATTTACGGAGTAGAGATCCACCGAAAATTGGTTTTGCGGGAATCCACTTGGTTTTTGGGTTACGAAAGAGCAAACATCATTCTATACTTCAATTTTAGAGATTTTTAGAAAATACAAATTAGATGAGTTCTGCCCTTTTTTTTTTTTATCAACAGGCGACAGTTACAGGTATAAGTATATTTTTCAATACAATCGAACTCTTAATGCTAGGACTTAGATATCAATAATTTATACTTATATATATAAGCAGTAAAAATTTATAAAACATCATGAAATACCCAGCGAAGCGGGCGAGTAACGGCTAGACTAATATATAAAATTTTGCTGTCACAGTGTTTGTAACCAAACTCCTCCGAAACGGCTGGACCGATTCTTACGAAATTTTGTGCGTATATTCAGTAGGTCTGAGAATAGGACGTAAACTATTTTTCATTCCGATATTGCAAATAGTTACAAATATATTAATTAAAAACCTTAAAACGCCTAATTGTTTTACCTTTGCGGGTTGTTTACTTGGCAGGACTTCCATTCCGTTTCGGCCAAGCGGTGATCTGACGTTTTCCACCATCTTAAAATTGCCATCCAATTTTTACTGCTGATATCAGACAAAAAATAACTACAGAATCGGAAAGATCATTTATTTTGCCACAATACGGTATAAATGTTTTTGCAAAATAAAGATATTTTCTATTTTTTAAGAATTTTTTAAAAACGGGTTGAAACTGATGCTTTTTTATGAAAATTATTTCTAAATCGTTGCATATGAATTTGTTTTCGTGTTATTAAAACGATATTCTACACTAAATAACTTCAAGCCTTTCTCTTTTAGATCCAGTCATTTAAAAAATGAAATTCCCAAAACTTTTCTTTTAAAGAATTTTTAAAAATAAGTCCAAATTTTTACAAAACGTTAAATAACTTCCTCATTTATGAAGGTAATCGCACAAAACTTTTTTTCCGTGTGTAAAAGAATATTATCCGTAATCTGTATTGAGATTGAAAAAAAAAATGCTTAAAAATTACGGATTTTTTAAAAACAATTTGTGATTTTCGTAAAAAACCGTTTTTGCGAGAAATAATTTAAACAGTATTTTTTGTACATTTTTTATTTCAAAGTACTTTAGTTTTGCACAATTAATTTGTGAAGTTTGAAAGCATTAACTTAAAAATTATGCCCTAAAAATAAAAAAATTAATAAAAAATACGCGATTTTACAGTTAGCCAAACCTTGGAGTCGAAAAATAGTTTTGCGCCAAAGACCTTTGAACTGTTTAACCGTCGACCGCATCTAACTCAAGGGTTACACTAAAAAGTTCTGTCTTAAACAGGGGGAAATCAGTAAATTTGGCGAGTAAAAAAAAAAAAAAAAATGCGAGTGAAAAAGTTATTTTTGCTTCAATTTTCGTCATTTTTTCTTTAGATAATTTTCAAAATTAAATCATTATAGATGTTAGATTAAGATGACAAAATGTATTCAATACATTTCTGAGACTCATTTAAAATATTTATCAGTATCAAAATTTTTGTTCTCTTTCATAAAACTTATAGTTTACTTTAAAATAAGGCCTAATGTATGAATCTTTTTTTGACACATAATTTCACAATAAAAACGCAAAATTTTCCCATTTCGAATTTTTTTTCTTGAATTATTCAGTTAAATAAACATAACTTCCTTAGAAAAAAATAAAAGCTATGTTCAAATAAAAAAATTCTTCATTATTAATTGCGTGTTATTAATATATCAAAAATCACTAAATTGGCATGTCACAATTAATTGCTAAATGAATATTTTTAATCTATATTAGTATAAAACAATTAATTAATTTTGTTTTGTATTTCATGATTTCTTCTAAATTGAATAAATATAGATGAATTTAAATGAAAATGATTTTTAAAAAGTTCATTGATCATTTAGAATCAGTGGTTAAAAAAATAAAATGCCGAAAACTATCTTTTTTTTAAAGAATTTTTAAAAAAAACTTTTTTTAATACAAAACAATGATATTTTGCATATTTTATGATTTTTTTCTTAAATGAATCTAAATCGTTGCGTTTAAATAAAAATGATTTTTAAAACTTTTAGAATCAGTGATTTAAAAAATAAAAAGCCAAAAACTTTTTTGAACAAATTTTAACAAAACACTCAAAATACTTAAAACAATCATTTAATAATTTCTTCTTTTATAAAGATAATTGCATGAAACTTTTTTCCCGTGTGTCGAACATTTCAAAATATCTTCACAATTTTACTTCAAGATTTAAAATAGTAGTAAAATTTTGTAATTTGAAAAATTTCTACTTTACTGTCTTTTTTCAACATACAACTATTTTTAAAAAGGCTACATTTTCGTTTCCGGGGACTAAAAAATTGCAACGAAAGAATTGAAAAGTGAGTGAGTGATTTATAAATTCGCACTTTTCGCCTATTCGAGGGTTTTTAGCGACGGACCTCGAAATTTTCAACCATGGTCAAGTGACGAGAACGACACCGAAGCTTTTACCCACCTCTCCTAAGTACCACACCACTCCACGCAAGAACAAATTTCGAAAAAGGGAGTTTTTATGTCATAGTCAAAGAAATCACTCACATCGCACATATACACACAAGTGCTATCGTCCTGAGGCAAACAGGAAATTCCCCTGGGGATTAAGTTATTCACTAGTAAAAGCCCGTGCAATGCCGGGCTAAGCGGAGAGGAAAGAAACAAAGAAGTAAAAGTAATTTCGAGAAATAATATTGGAAGTGCTGATTTTATGAAGAGAAGGGAAAATGTTGAACGAGAAAGCCATGACACGCACTCGCGGGTCATATACTCACATCGTACGCGTCACACCCACACAAAAGTGCTGGCGTCAGAAAGAAAGGAGGAAATTAACATGGGGATTAAGTTATACCCTCGGTAAAAGTCCGTGCAATGCCGGGTCAGCTAGTATATATATATATATATACATATATATATATATACATATATATATATATACATATATATATATATATATATTATATATATATATATATATATAATTTCCTAATATTGATGTAAGTTACTTATTGTCTTATAATTCGTTTTCTAGGTGACAACTACTCTTTCATAATATTTAGGAACCGAGATGTTTGTTTACATTCTTTTACACAAACTGTCGAAGTCTAAATCTGTAGAAACTATCTGCAGTAGTGTTTTTTATTTTCGACTTAATTTGTTCATATATTTTGCTTTTGAATCTGACATCATTAACTTCATCAAAATACAACGAATTAAATGATCAGGCTACGTTGTCAGAATGGACGAAGACCGCACCACTAAAAAAATCTTCAATGCCAAACCAGTTAGCATACGGAGAAAAGACAGGCCAAACCTAAGATAGATTTATGGCCTAGAAAACGATCTACTAATTTTGAGAGTTTAAAATTGGAGTACACTAGCAGGAAGAAAGCTGGTCTGGAAAAAGCTTCTTGGGAAGGCCAAGGCCCACCCTGGGCTGTCGAACCACTGAGGAAGGAAAGATATTTTGTTTTTGTTGTTACATGCGTTGATAAATATTTTTAACTTATATACATTGTTTGGAATAACATTAAAATGTTTATAACTGTGTGAGAAGCTTCTGTGTATTTTGCAAATTTACAACTTAAAATTTAGGAGCAGCTTAGCTTGGTTTTTTTTCTTGTTTGAATTTAGATTTTAACCTCAAATGTGTTGATAAATTGTTCTTTTCCCCTCATTGTTAAACCTTATCATTTACCCATTCATGTTTGGTTTTCTCTTCTGGAAAATATTATTTTACAGGCATCAATAATTTTTTTTTAAAATTTTTTTTCTTATAGGCTAGTTTTTTCTGTGCAAATGGAAAAAGGTACTCTATAGTAAAAGTATTTTAATAGTGTTATCTAAAACCAATTCATTCCATTCCATTCCACTTAAATTTGCAAAACATTGCGGTAACGAGTATAAAATTATTTTTATAACTGCACGTTAATAAACAACGGAATATTCATGATCTAGGTAATACATATACAGAAAAGAAATGCTTTAAATTCTTTTATTATACTATGATAAAAGTCGCAGAAAATTACTACACAGGGAGGCTGCCCTGGCGCAGAAGTTTTTTTTTTTTTTTACGTTTCACCCGTTGGACTTATGTTGGGAAATACGGCTTTAGATACTTGTCATACAAATTCCATAATGAAAGTGAATCTATATTGAATACATATTTATAATTTTCTTTTCTTCTTTATTATACTACTAGCTTTTACCCGCGGCTCCGCTCGCGTTGATGTCTTTAAATAACTGTCAAAGTCGTAATCATCATCATTAGAAAGTAAATAATATAATATGGTAATTTTTTTATTGCTTGACTGGTACCAACAAAATTTAAATATTCTAAAATTGAGCTTAGTTTAAAAAAATTGAAAACGTAATTTATTATAATAGTTAACAACAAATATTCAATAACTTATACTATTAATATTTTTAAAAATCGAAAGCATCTTCGTTTAATATATAGTTCCTCTTTAAAAGAACTCAAAACAGAATATTATTCTAAGTTGCTACTGTATACCATATTATATGTTCTTCCGTCAGTTGCAAATATGTGAAGATTTAGGCATTGGACACACCGATCAAGCTACATATAGTTGGCCATGGGAAAAACATTGCTTTTCCAAATGCACCCCTGCTACCTGAAATGTTAGGTTTGTTAATAGCAACAGTAAAACTGGAAATTGAACTTGTTTGAATTGAAACAGTAGGTCAGTGGAATTCGAGGTATGATAACACTATCTCTTTTCATGACATATGTTCAAATATTGGCACCAAATATATTCTGCATCAGTTTTATGATCCAAATCTTCGTTCCTTTACACAGTCGAGGAGCATCGAGATTTTGCATAACTGGTACATTTAGTTTTAATTGAAGTTTAATTGATCTTGCGCGCAACCACTGATTCCAATTTTAATTTTGTTGCAAGCCCGGGTAAATTTGAGCAATAAGATTTACATCATTTTCGTCTACATTAGAAAATTCTCTGAAAGTAAAATATAACCTTCAGCATTTGCGTCCAAACATGCATAACCAATTTTCAATTGCGAATCTACGTCATTATGAAGATGCACTCTCATATTCGTTTTCAGACTGAATTTTTCAACTTTTCCCCATAAGCTTGATGATTTAATAGAGACTGATTTCATCTGCCGGTGATTTCTCTACATCTACCCCCTCTGGATTACAGGGAGAGTTTTTCAAAATATGAACATGACATATGACATTGTATGGCTTCTTCCATTGTAATATCTAGTATATCTTCAAAGTTATACCTCCATGTAAAATATCTGGTTCAATATAAGTGAAAAATTTTGTACAAAATATGAATATTGTATAATTAGGTAAAAAAAAAAATCAAAGTAATAAATACTATCAAAACTACTAAAGTAATCAAAACTTTTTATGGAACTGTCAACTAATATTACCATGGAATTTTCAATATCACGCGCTCGCAATTCGCTAAAACGTTATTTCGTTTCGCTCTTTAAAAAGTGGGAGAAAATTTGCATTAAAATATCTGGGATTTGTCGGAATAGAGAACTTCTTAGCTGACTTGGCGATATTTCTCAAAGTTTGAGTTTGACATTTAACAAACGTAAAGTAAATAATAACCATAAAAAACCATTTAAGAAATTGCTTTTTGTAACGATGCTAAATTACACTATGTTTCAGTTATTTGTTACAAATGTGAGAAAATATTTATTAAAATTTCCATTATTGAGCAAATGCATAATTTTACGCCAACTTGGCAGGGAGTAAGCAATGTCAACGTTTTACCAACATAGTTCCCGTTCCCGTAGGAATATGGGAATAAAATATATCCTATGTTACTCGCTGATAATGTAGCTTTCGATTGGCGAAAGAATTTTTAAAATTGGACCAGAAGTTCCCGAGATTAGCCGGAACAAACAAACCGACAAAAACTTTAAAAATTGATTTTTTGATATAAGTACCGTATATGCCTTTAAATGCATTTAGTAAAAAGCTGCTAATTTGAAATTACAAACAGACACTTCAATTTTATTTATTTATATAGATATAGACTAGACTATGGAAGGTACAATAGAATTCATTTTTGCTCTACAAAAATTCTGTTGGGGAATGTATTACATTTTTAGAATTTTGAATCCAAGTTGTAGAAAAGATTTTACATAAAAACAGTGATACAGCTTCTCTGGACAAAGAGAATCCTGGCAGTCCACGCACAGTATATAACACTGCCCGTCTTAATATCAAGGACGTTTTCCCATATTCTTCCTACTCCCGCGAAGAACATCAACCTACAAGACACTGCAAAGCTTGTTGCTCAAAAAAGGATACAAATTTTAAAAAAAGATAAAGAATTAAACAGTATCCTGGTATAATAATTACAGAGTTGATTTGTGCTTAGAAAAGTGTTTCCAGTTATACCACACAAAATTGAATTACTAAACTACTAATAAGTATTCAAAGTTTACCTTATTTATTAGAAAATAATGCTGTAATAGAAGTGAATTTTATACTACTGTCACGCTGTGGGGCAGCGACTTCAAGCACATATGTAGTTGCTATAAAACCTAAAAAAAGTTGTATGCTAGTAAGTCAAAATATCCATTTTTTTCTACTTTATATATTTTATTTTGTACGAAACATCTGATTTTTCTAATAAAAAAAAATTGACAATTTATGTACCCAAATCATCCAAATAACTTGACTGTTAGAAGATTAAGAAATTGTATATAAAGTTTAAGAAAATAATTGGAAATAAGAATAAAAATGTTCTTTATTTATATTCCTTTTTCATAATTCATTTATTCCAAAATTTTCCTCAAAACTCATTTAAAATCATTTCGATTTGTAGTAATAAAGTTAATAGGCATTAATGATAGATCGTATAATAAACATCTATATAAATAAATAAAATTGAAGCGTCTGTTTGTAATTTCAAATTAGCAGTTTGTTACTAAATGCATTTAAAGGTATTTACGGTACTTATATCAAAAAATCAATTTTTAAAATTTTTGTCTGTCTGTCTGTTTGTTCCGGCTAATCTCGGAAACGGCTGGTGCGATTTTAAAAATTCTTTCACTAATGGAAAGCTACATTAACGGGGAGTAACATAGGCTATATTTTATTCCCGTATTCTTGCGGAAACTATACGGGTGAACGTGAAACTGAATGCCAAGATGAACGCCAAGCTGAGCTAATGAAGTCGTTGTTTTGGTTACTGGCGACCGATGCTCTTCATGAGACATAATAGTGTTACGCGCACATGATAATACACTGACACGTGCCATAATTTTTTTTTTATGATAGTTACCTCACTGTTAAGTAGAGCATCGGCTGTTTCGGATGCACTTTTAAAAATAATAAATCAAGGCTTCATAAGCAAAAAGCAATGCAAGAAACAAAAAATTGATAAGTTTTACGGTTAGTTTTAATCCTTTCTTTTTTTTTTATTTACATTTTTTAGTCACATTTAAACAATAGTTATTATAATCCCAATCTATCTATATAAATAAATAAAATTGAAGTGTCTGTTTGTAATTTCAAATTAGCAGTTTGTTACTAAATGCATTTAAAGGTATTTACGGTACTTATATCAAAAAATCAATTTTTAAATTTTTTGTCTGTCTGTCTGTCTGTTGGTTCCGGCTAATCTCGGAAACGGCTGGTGCGATTTTAAAAATTCTTTCACTAATGGAAAGCTACATTATCAGCGAGTAACATAAGGTACATTTTACCTCCATATTTCTACGGGAACGGAAACTATGCGGGTAAAACCGTGGGACTTTGCTTACTCCCCACCAAGTTGGCGCAAAATTCTGCATTTGGTCAATAATGGAAATTTTAATAATGGAAATTTTTCACATTTATAACACAGTGAATTGAAACACAGTTTAATTTAGCATCTTTACAAAAAGCAATTTTTTAAATTGTTTTTTATTAAACGTATAACGTTTATTACTATTTCATAGAATAACTAGGTAAAGTATGAAATTATTAATTTATTGTATACACTTTTTTTTAAAACAACTTGGTTAGTTACTTAATCTATATATATATAAATGGATGTTTGTACATATGAAATCGCTTCACTCCGATACCGATCAGTATGAAAATTGGCATGCACGTTTACTTTTGTGGAGAAGGTTTTTTTGTGCTCTCCTCTTTGTTGAAGCTCCCCTCCAGGTTGCGCTACAGCAAAGAAACTTCTGCACTGTTCAATCCATCACCAACGTGGTAGCCAAAAATGATGCCACCTTGACTCTATCACCCACATTTCGCTATGTTTCCATTGAATCGTCATTATAATGTAAGGAACGGCGTTGCTTGCTAATATTATAATTTTAACATAAAATAAAAACAACAGGTAGTAATGTTAACGTGTTACGCATCCAAATATAAATTATTTACACTATTTTAAGCGTTCATGACACAAAATTTGTAACAATGTGTTACTTTTGCTGAGCAGAGATTAGCTCAAGAAGGTGTTTCAAAAGTCACCCCACAAGAGAGTTACGGGGCATTATAAATAAAAAAAAAATCCTTTTTATCTGCTATTAGACCTTCAGACTTTAAATTTAACAAATAGGACTTTTTTTTGTTCAGCTGAGATATGCAAAAAGCTTTTTTTTCCGTTTCATTTGCAATGCACGTAAAATTAACTCATTAAAAACTTCTTTATCCTTCAATCTGTATTGTTTAATTTTTCAATTCACCCGTGCGAAGATCGGGTATACCAGCTAGTACACTTAATAAGATTTAAATCAAAAAACACATCACTATCTCTATAGTTTTGTTGATGCTTATACACACGCGCGCGTACGTGAGTATGCGTGCGTGCTTAGAGTCGAAGCAAGATTTGATACCTGCTATTTTTATTTTTAGTAAAAAAAAGCATATTCTCATAGGGATTTGGAGGTATAAACTGCCTACCTCTATAGAAACGTAAGTATTTCAAAAAATGTCTAATATATTTTTAAATAAAATTATAAAAACAGTATAAATCGATACAAAAATGGTAATTAACTGAAATACTATATTTATTTTTACATATCTGTCTCTTTTACACCTATAGAGTAGTTAATTATATAGGTAATTTTGTAATCTATACAAATAAATAAAATTGAAGTGTCTGTTTGTAATTTCAAATTAGCAGCTTTTTACTAAATGCATTTAAAGGTATATACAGTACTTATATCAAAAAATCAATTTTTAAAATTTTTTGTCTGTCTGTCTGTTTGTTCCGGCTAATCTCGGGAACTTCTGGTCCGATTTTAAAATTTTTTTCACCAATGGAAAGCTACATTATCAGCGAGTAACATAAGATATAGTTTATCTCAATATTCCTACAGGAACAGGAACTATGGGGATAAAACGTTGACGTTGCTTACTCCCCGCCAAGTTGGCGCAAAATTATGCATTTGTTAACAATGGGATTTTAATAAAAAAAAATTTCACATTTATAACTGAAACATAGTGTGATTTAGCATCTTTACAAAAAGCAATTTTTTAAATGGTTTTTTTTAAACGTTTTATTTGTTATAAAAATGTGAGAAATTCTTTATTAAAATCCCATTGTTAACAAATGCATAATTTTGCGCTAACTTGGCGGGGAGTAAGGAACGTCAACGTTTTACCCGAATAGATCGCGTTCCTGTAGCAATATTGAGATAAAATATATCTTATGTTACTCGCTGATAATATAGCTTTCCATTGGAGAAAAAATGTTTAAAATCGGACCAGAAGTTCCCGAGATTAGCCAGAACAAACAGACCGACCGACCGACCGACCGACCGACAGACAAAAATTTTAAAAATTGATTTTTTGATATAAGTACCGTATATACCTTTAAATGCATTTAGTAAAAAGCTGCTAATTTGAAATTATAAACAGACACTTCAATTTTATTTATTTGTATAGATGATGAAAGTTGCAGAAAATTACTACACAGGGAGGCTGCCCTGGCGCAGAAGTTATTCTTTTTTACGTTTCACCCGTTGGACTTATGTTGGGAAATACGGCATTAGATACTTGTCATACAAATTCGATAATGAAAGTGAATCTATTTTGCATACATATTTATAATTTTCTTTTCGAATCTTTATATTGACTCGTGGAACCCCTGGATATGCTTCGTGGAACACCAAGGTTAAGTGGAAATCAGTTTGAAGGTCACTGATTTTTAGAGTATTTTTCCCATAAGAAAATAAAACCATTTACATGAATTAGTTCTTTTTACTTTCTCTGTATGCCAAAGATTTTATCCCATTCTTTTGCATTGTCAACTCAAAGAAATTTTTATTTATATGAAAATGATATAAAACTAAGAAGATGGTACGATTTATATATAAAAAAATCTTTGATTTAATTATTTTTACATTGTTTTTTTGCTTTTAATTTATGTATATATATATTACGGAAAACATTTTTTATGCTCAAAATATTACAAAAAGCTAATTATTTAACTTTAAAGAAAAATTTAAAAATTTATAAAGGAATTTTAAAATGCTACTCCTCCTGCAATACTTGACGTACGCGCAGGAAACTTAACGTACAAATATATCAAACTATGTATACATAACAAAAGCTGGCATGGATTTTCTGCTATCATGAATGATATTTGTAAAATACTTTTTTATGAGTACGTATTGAAAATTCCTTAAAAATGTATAAATTCTAAATTTCCAACTTTTTTGAAAGTACTGTTTTGGTTTAAAAATGCATACCAACTTTTGTTATATGGTAGAAAATAGGTAGAAATTCGTACCTGCAATACGTAAAAAAACCCATCGAAACATTTGACACAAAAGAAAAAAAAAGGACTTAGAATTTGAATTAAAATAAACTAGTTATTTTTTTCTTTCTGGGGCATAAATTAGCTTAACGATTTTATTTGCCTCCGGGAAATAAAAGTTGTCCTAACTCTCGAGATCTTTTTACCTTTCTAATTTTGAGAGATTATAGAAAATTATACAAAGCATAATGTAAGCCAAAACATTTTGTTTGCATTTTTGACTGATATTTGTTAATTGAATTAAAATAGTTAAAATTAAAATAGAAGGAAAATAATCTATGAAATTAAATAAAATAAAAAGAAAATACTTAAATATGCAGCCTAGGAAATTTCATTATCATACGATCGGTTGATAGAGGGTATATCATTACAGCGGTTATAAACTTTCAGGACAAATAGAGTACACCTAGACCATAGGTTCTCAACGTGGGCAATAACACCCCCTTGTGGGCGTTTGAGGCTTTCAGGGGGCAGTAAAAGACCCAGAGAAAATTAGGGGGCGATGAGATGGCACGGAGGGGTTTGGGCAGATTAATTAAATATAGTCTAAAAAATACTAAGAAAACTGATTAGGTACTAACAAAAGTATACTTTAATTCTGCTTACTTATGTTGATGGTATGTATTTAAATCATTTCTATATCACAAGTACGAAAATTTACATAGTTCGGGAGGTGGATGAAAAATTTAAAGACAACATTACATTCAGACCTACATTAAATTGGATGATATAGTAAATTTTGATTCCTGTAGTGTACGTGTTGTCTTTGTCTGTGAGCAGTAGGAAAAATGCTTCACACACTGCATTTCGTTACGTATATTATCCAAGAAACATAATTAAATATGTTAACCAGGTATTAACGTGTGATTCTTTAAAGGGTGAAACTGTCAATTTATATTTATTTTGAAAGCAATAGTTTTTTATTATGAATTACTTCGTATCATCAAAACCCTGCCTGTTTTTATAACAGGTAAGCTAAAACTTCTATTCCACTCTTTAAATGAAGAAAGAATTCAGTAGAGTTTCAATTTCAACAATATCCTATGTATGACTAAAATATATAATATTACCCTTTCAAATATATTTGTGGCAATGTCCATTTCAGATTCGCAAGTAAAAAAAAATGGGGCTTTAGAAAAAAATTAAATTAAAAATATATTCTATTAGTAATAGAAAATATATTTGTTTTAAACTTAACTTTTGTTTGCACCTGTATTATGTTCACTTTTATTTCTCTAGAGTGGAAGGGGACAGTATCGAAATATTCACCACAAATGGGAGCGGTATCGATATATTCACTAGAAAAGGGGATGCCAGTTCAAATAAGTTTGGGAATCTATGATTTAGATTAGAAGAAATCACTCAGAAATGCATGGTAAAAATGCTTTCCTGGCGCTGTAGCGACGACACAACAAGAATAAAATATGAAAACATGTTTATTATCCTCAGTATAGCAAAAAATTAAGAACAACGAACATTAAAGGGACAATAGGGGTGCATGTCAGGGTGATGCGTCGTTTTGTATACAGTATCCGCCAGACGGTCACAGGGGAAATTCAGACGTGACTGGGGATAGCCTTCACATTGGACCCGGAATTGTTCCGTACCAGATCCTGCAGTCCCCTCGTTGTTTGGGGCTCTTACTCTCACCTCATGTTCCTGTGAGTCCAAGAAGAAGGACCCGCTATCAGACAACCTCTTGGAAGCGTGCAAAGAAGGAGAGGCTGGGAGTTTGCCTCCTGAGGTGATGTTCAGCATGTGGTGACCTGTAGCCACCCATTGCACTAATACCTTCCTGTCTGTCTGAAAACTCGGCTGGATGTGTAGGCGGATTTAAATGATCAAAAGACATAATTCCAATTCAAACTGATTTATTGATGTTTATCAGTATATAAGATTAGACACACACACAAAACAATTCTAGTTAAGATAAATAAGCGAGAGTGGAGTAATGAAGTGGGATATCAATACTAGCGGATAAATACAGAATTTCAACTGAATCTAGGAAAGCTTGAACGCGCACAATTACAACTACGCCACACGATAATAATCTGATTTTCTTAATCAATGTCACTGACCTTATATTTCACTGCGGCGGTTCCTTCAGGCACTTTATATGGCTGGAAGAATTGGTGAAGACTCCAAGTTCCGTAATAATGAATTTCACTATTTTAAATCCGCTTCTCTTCGCGTACATCAACACGTTTCAGGCCCGCTTCACTTGTCAACAACTACGTGTCGACTTCTCGATCTTTAATTCACTTGACTTCTCACTTCCTTCTACTTAGCCTCTTAACTCGCGAAAACCGAATTTATATAATATATCTTATTTACATAAATCACGCCCTGCTCTTGGTGAAGATTGGTTGAAATAAATAAATTTTTTTAAGGAAAAAAGAAGCTAGTGAAAGACCGTATAGGTCCGTCACAAGTATACAACCACAGTGTGGCTTGTTCATTATAATCAGGTGCATATCAGTGAGCTCAGCGTTCATGTAACGTTTATCCTATATCCACTATGTCGGAAAGTCAAAGAAAACTTCATAGCGAGTGCTGCAGCAAAAATTGCGTTTGCGCATGCGCCATCCTCTGAATCTTTAGAGGAGTGCCATTTATCGCGTACTCCAATCAAACACTTCCCAGCATTATTTTTGTTCCAAGAATAATGCACATATTTTCTCCTCTTGTTCGCATTCCATCCTTTTGTGTGTTTTGTGCGTCAGGAAAGTGTTTCCGTTACCATGTATTCCCACGTGATTTCCTATCGTTTGGTGTACTCTGTCTGTCCAGTTTGTTTGTGACCCGTGTACTGATGCATCCTGTATACATTATAACTTTAACTTTCAATGTACTTTTCGTTCGAAAAGGAATTTAAAAAGGCAACAAGGCCCCTGTCTGATGAATTAACCCAAAATATTTATGACACTTTAAAAAAAAAAAGAATTCTATCTGTAATATTATTCTAAAAATTTTTTAATGAAATAAATAACAAGTAAAAAATAAAAATGAGCTTGTAATACAAATGTCATGTATAAAATATGAAATATAAAAACTCCAGGAAAAACGGTTTGAAACACTCGAGTTACGGAAGACAATTCTTGAACGAAAAATGACGAGGCTATAAACTTTTATAAGCTACTTTTCTTGAAATGTTATGTGAAATGAGAAAATGTTTTACCACTGAAGTCTCAAAATTATTCATGAGATGTATTATTTAAGAAGTGATAAACTTGCAGCCTTAAGATGATTTAATTTAATTCTCCATTTTATAGCGCATGCAGAGATATGTAAGAAATCTAAAACATGCTGTTTCATGAAGTACTTTTTCTCCAAAGATTTATATTCAGCTTTCTTTTCTTTTCTACTGTTGGGTTGGAAAGAAAGTTTTTTCGGTTTTTTAGCATAGAATTTTTTCTGCACAAAAAATTAACTTTAATCTTTCAAATATCTTCTATTCTGTTCAATTATTTAATGTCATTTTTCAGACAACTTCATAAATCCATTCCTGTTGAGTGTTTTTGGTCCTTATCAATTAAAAACTCACCCGTGGGATTTGAGGACATCGTTGTTATTAAAATTTTTATCGTTTAAATATTTTGTATTATCAAAATAAAGGATAATTAGATAGTGCAAGAGAGGTAGGAGCTATACGGAGGATGCGACATCGCTTTCCAACAAAGTTCCAATAATTTCGTTCGTCTTGCTAAAGATTATGTTAGAGATGCATTTAATTTGGACCATGATCTTTTTCGATTAATGTTATTGTAGATGATCCATTTTTCATCTCCGGCCTTGCACCTTCGAATTATTATTTATATCGAAGTTTACCAAATTTTTAAACGGTAAAAATTCCAGTAATAAGGATGACCTATTAAATCACACTTGGTTGGGTTTTTTGCTGATAAGGACCAGAAACTCAATAAGTTCGGAATTGTGAAGTTGCCAGAAAAATGGCAACAGGTGATCAAACAAAATTGAAGATATTTGACTAATTAAACCTTATTTATTGTATAGAAAAATTTTACACTTAAAAAACCGAAGTTTTTTTCTTACCACCCTAAGCGTGTGATTTCTCCAAGTTGCTTCGAGCGTAATTTAATAAAAATAATCCCTTTACAGTATTGTAAAAATAACATAACTAGTAAATAGTTAAATAAGGATAACTAGTAGCTTCCCAATGCTAGTACCTGGTAATGAGAAAACAACATAACTATTCTCTCTCATTCTGTTTATATAATAGTGATAGCATTTTTAGGAAATAGTTAAGGTGATAAATTATTTGCTAATTTTAAATATTTCTTGTCTATTATCAAGAAATTTAAAATGCTTTTATAACATTTTAAGCACAAGCGAAGTACTTTGCATTATATTGGGTAACCAATTAAATTTGTATTTTTCATAATGTATAAGAGTGTGGCCGCGGTAGCCAAGTGGGGTAGGCATCGGATCGTGGCTAGCATGCCATGAGTTCGATCCCAGTACCACTGAAGACCCGCTGTGAAGGGGAGCGATGCACGTAAAATCTGTCGAAAGCTCAAACGTCCTTCCGTTGGTGTGGTGTGATAGTTAGGAGAGGGGGATGCCAGTGCAGGTGTCGTCCGCGTCACTTGACCATGGTTCAAAATTACGCGGACCGTCCCCAAAAGCCCTCGTGTAGCTGAACAGTGGGACGTTAATATTCACTCACGTGGAAAAAAGACAGTGTTAACAGCAATAAATTTATTCCTCGCTTTTCTTTTCTTCTTTTTTTGTGATTCAATATTTCCAAGCCAAGTAATTCTGAAATTTTGGGTGTTGCAAAGTAGAAATACATACAGTGAAAACCATTTAACACGAATGAAATATTTTTTTCGTTTTAAAAGAGTTTCATGTTAAAGGAAATTTAAAAAGAACATATATTAACAAAATTAAGTTTATTATAGTACATTTTATTTTCATATATATGTATGTATTTAATAAAAACCATTCAATCATTTACATAATCTGTTCTCTTTTTTTAATTATTGTTGAAAAAGTAGAGTTAGCAATACCAAAATCTTTACAGATTTCCGTTTTCTGTTTATGATCAACAGTCCTAAGAAGCTCCATCTTCATTTCAAGTGAAATATTAGTTTGTTTCCCCCCTTGAGCTCTTTGGCATTGCGCTCGCACAAAAATTTTCTTTCTAAAAGAGAAAAAATTTTGCTAACCAAACCCACTTATTTTTGTTCACGCTGCGTTGTACTCTTCAACGAATTTCATAACCAATTCATGAGAGATGAGATGTTTTTGTGTGGCGTTTGTAGGAATGGAGAGAATGAAAGTAGCTTAGATTAACATGACTGACTCGTGTCACAGGCTATTTCGAGGGTATTTTAAAGCCAAGTTGGCCTCATTTCTACGAAACATGGGAAATCATTTCTTTTTTTTTTTATTTCACAGCCTTCTTAAATCTCGCCTGCGTGACTGGTGTTTACCATATTTTGTTCATTCCCAGAAGGGAAATCTTTTCATGTTAAGCGATTTCGTGAAGCTATTAAGTGGAAGAAAACATGAATATCCATAGTAGTATATCGTGGCCATTATATTATTTAGTGTTAACCAATATTTCGTCTTAAACGTATCGCATTTTCGTGTTAAAGGTATTTTCCTGTACATACATAAGAAAGAAGAGAAAAAGTAGTATAATTTTTTTACAAGTGTTATTCTTATTTTACATATGGACGGATGGTATTGGTTTAAATGTTTCATTGTGTTTACATGCTAACATTCGCATTGGAGTTTTGACAATCGTACCATTTTTTTATCATTTTTGAAACAATGATTTTATTAAATTTGTACACTGTAAAAATTAATTTATATCCAGAAATAAATATAAATGTGGTTCCAGAAATCCAAAGAATTAACATATTAATAATTTATATTCATCGCATGGATTGATAATTGTTAAGACAATATTGGGATCGACTACAACTCCACAACTGCTGTAAGATATAATAGAAATATGAAATGTTGAAAACAATGCAAATTTTAACTGAAACAACTGCTTCCTGCCACATACGCTTCATTTTTGAATGGCAGATGCAGAAACTGCCATCTGCTAAAAGTATTTGAGAATAACAATGTAAATAATGAAATATTCCGTTTCAATTGTGTTCAGGGAATTTTGATTGTTGATTTTATTTTTGTTACATCTCGTGATCTTAAATGAATAAACCTTGATTTCATAAAAACCTTACTAAACTCAGAAACTGATACAAATTGAGAAACAAGAATTTTGTGATATTGTTTAATGAAATTTTAAATTTTGGTAATGATTTATAGTAAATGCCTAAATGTGCATTAGGAGCCATAGAATAAAATACAAGAATATTAATTTAAGAGAGATACAGCTACGCTTTTTAAACATTAGAAGGTCATTGCGATAACAAAAGTCTTCACAACTTTACAAAATTATCATTGAGAATGACGGGAAAATTGGTTCCTTGAAACTTTAGTTTCATTTGAGTGAATTTAAAAAGTCGGTTGCATTCACATCGGAGTGCATTAATTATTTTGTACTACAAATAGAACTACTAAAGAAAAAAAAGTTGTGTTGTTTAAACATTCGTTAAATTTGATTCCAGTTTTTAATTAACTTATTTTTGATTGATTGTTTATAAGCGACATATTTCGAAACTACGCGAATGGGTAAAATCCTAGTTGAACTCCTTAATTTTTTTGGCGTCAAAAATGTTTGTGAAATGACACCAAATGGAATACCACGTTTTTCAAAATTGTCAGACTGCGCTAAGTCTTTACAAATTCTTTGCAATATTATCTATCAAAATTGAGATTTAGGCTGATTGCTGTCTACCAGTCTATGAAATAACAGCAATTCGCCATATTTACCAACGAAAATAAGAACAATATTTGTATATCGCAGTTCTCTCATAAAGCAAATACCATACACATGTAAATATTTCATGCGGATATGCAATTTATTTCTGTATATATTCAATCAACAAAAAATATTGAATATAAAACAATCCTTGCTATGATTTAAACTCAGAAAAATTTAATTTTTAGTGTGATTTCAGGTGCAATATTGAGATTAACTTTTTTAAAAAAATACATTTTATGTTTCGAAGTGATAATTTCTTTAGGTGTATTTTTCTGAAGAGTGAATCTAAATTTTTTTCTAAGAGTGAAGTTTTGAATTGAAAACTTTTTAGGCACGCATTTTTTTAAGTTCAATATTATGCTCACTTTCCCCCTTGAAGCTTTATTTTCTTTATTTAGATAGTACTGTCATGCAGCCCGGTTCCACTCAACCAGCGAGTGAAAGAAAGAAGATTGTAAGCGAAAATAATTTAAAAAAAAATTATTCTTATGTAAGATATCGGAAGAGTAAGTCTGGGAATTATAATTAGAATATTTCAAAGTTTATTATCAAGCGCTTCCCCACTCTCCGTCGAGAAAAGATGTCTCAACGGATTACCCAGTAAAGGTGAGTTTAATTTTTTTGTTGAACACTGTTTATATATATATATATATATATATTATATATATATATATATATTCTTCATAGATAGATATAGTTACCTCCAAATTCTAATTTTAGATAAAATTACTTGTTCTATTAGATTTTTATAAACTTTAATTTAATTAAAGTTATTATTTTTTTTAAATCATATAATCTTAGTATCCGTAAGGTAATGGTAGTATGTTTACAATTCTTAATTTATTATTTCTATTCTTTTCATACTTTTGCTAAGTGCTACTAAGTGCTATGCTTTGAATTTGTATTTGGGTCCAGTATCTGACAATAACTTGTTTATCGTACTCATTTAGCGCGGGCTCTGCCTTTTTGAATGCAATTTTTAGGTCAGTTACCTTTTTCTCATAATGGAATTAGATTTTCTACATATTATTTTCAATAGGTTTTGCTCAGTATTATTAACAGAAAGGGGGAAGGTTGGCTAGCCACAAAACATGTATATATAAATTTATTTTTTATAAACACTTTTATATAAATTTATTTTATATTTAAGCTGTCCTAAGTCAGCAATGTTTATAATACTGTAGCATCCCTACTTTTACTTTTTTATATTTAACTCTATTTTTTTAACTTTTCTTATTTCCATTTAAAATCTATTGTCTGGTTATCTTACAATTTCAATTCTTTTCAGTTTGATCATGTTTATTCATCTCTCCCTTGTAGAGAAATTTTGATTATATATATATAACTATATATATATGATCAATGATGTTTAAAAATGTTACAAAAGTTTACTTGCTAGCCGTATTAGAAGAAATCGGTGAAACAGTAAATGAATCTTCTAAAATTGTTGAACTAAAAGAAATTCTTTTGAAATATTCAGAATTTATAAAAGATAAGGAATTCGTCTTGGATTTCCCAGTGGCCACAGTTGTGCAACGTGAAAATGAAGACGAGTTGTGTAGGCTATGCTTGTGTGCAACAACAAACGGAATGTGTAAATTCAGCGTATTAGGATGTTGAAAGTGTTCCTTCATTAGATAAACTGCTTAAAGTTGTACACTTAATGGTTCTCCCTGTGCCAAAAAGAAACGAAACATAGGATCGATTTTATGATTCAACAGAAAGAGCATTTAAGGTATCCGATTACCTGGACAACTTTTTTTTGAAAAAATAGAGACATGGAGATTTTTTTTTTTTTTTTGTGGTTGTTAGATTTGCTTTGCACATTTTAAGAGAAATATGCTAAAATTAAGAAGAGAAAAAGGAATTATTATTACTGAAATGGGAAAAAATGGGTAAAAATTGACAAAAAATAACATAAACGCGGTCCATTCTGTACCCAAAGTTTATGGACAAGTTTTCAATTTTTCAGTTCTGATGTGTTGCTATGTTATTCATTTTTGAAATGACCTTCAGGGTAAGGGATATTTTAATTTTTACAAAAACTAGAGCTCTTTATCTTAGTTATTATATGAAATTGCTTAAAAAAACAGTGATTATATTACCATAAGGGACTATAAATTTTGTTATAAAACAGTGATTGATAAATCTGAAGGTTAAAATGTACTTCCACTATTATACAGAACATACACAGAAAATTTCTGTTAATTGTTCTCAAAACTTTTTTAGCAATCGCTGACCACGTTTGAAAATTTTCAAAACAACACATTTCGAGAAAAACGCGTTTAAAACAATTCTACTTTTATACAGAACATAAACAAAAAAATTCAGTTAATTATAAAGTCGGCCGCACTACGTTCGACTCGCCGAACTAGGCAGTTGTCGACATAGAAACGCACACTTTTTATCAAACAACAACACTCCCCACATTAATTAAATGACATTCGCAATAAAGTTATAATCACCAATTAAAACTTTTATGTATCTTTTGTTAACTTACATGTAATTTTCAAAAAAGTCAAAATTGCGAATTCTTTTAATCATTCATAATCTCGAATGCAGCAAAAAGCTAAGGTAAATCCGAACTAAAACAACCCTCAGTTTACTCATGATAGAAGCTTAAGCTTCCCTGTGGGAGAAGCATGTTCTCCATGAACTATTCAACCTATCAGTTAATTATTTTCGAAACTTTTTTAGCAATCGCTGTCCCCGTTTGAGCATTTTCGAAAACACACACTTCGAGTAAAACGCGTTTTAAAGTATGACATCTTGCTTAAAGTAATGGCATCTGCTTTTGCTGAAACACTTGTATTTTTTGTTCTAGTTAACGGAAAATAATAAGCTTGGTATTTTTAAAAAGCTAATAAGATGATCTATAAAATAAAATCATAAAAAAATTGTCAATGTTTGGCAAAATTCACAATTTTAGGGTAGTCTGATACATTAAGCACAAAAACGTGCCAAAAGAATTAAAATCCGAAATTTTAATGAAGTTAATTGGTGAGAAAGTTGCCAATATTTTGGTCTTCGTTAGAGATTTCGAGAAAATTAAAGCATTAATTGTGAAAGAGTACGAGCCTTTTCCTTTTGTTTCCTTATAAAATTTTTAAAAAAGTAAACGTTTCTCATGGTATAAGTTTTCCTATTCTTACATAGTATACAACATTATATAAGTTTTATAAACATGTGTATTATATAAACATAATCTACACAAGTAATTTACATATAAATATATTTAAATAATTGACTAATTGACATTTAATCGTGTATACTCATATGTAAATATATAAGAATGCACAATTATTTAAACATTGCCCTTTACAGAAAATAGATGAAATAAACAAATCCACCGAGGAATGGGCACGAAAAAAGAGAGTTACTTAACGCCCGCATGGGAAAATGTCGTAAAAGAAAACTTAGTACATCCGAACAATTGGATTCTCTTGCCCAGAAAAAATCATATTTCATTTCTATCGTGTGGTCACATAAACACATACACAATTTTTTTATTGATACAAAACCTTTCAGGATTTTACCAGTATCTTAACACCTTCTCAAGGATGTTCTTATTTTTAAAGTTAGATTGTGTTAATTAAAGATTCTTTAAATCGCAAAACTTTTGGAGGGATTATAACCTTGCATAATTGAAAATTTTTTTTGAAATGACAGCTCAAATTATCACACCAGAACTCAATATTTTCTGAGATTTGAAAAATATTACAAATTATCCACACAAATTGTGGAGGAGGGGTCCTAACTGGCACCCCTCTCCCTCTGTCCGGCGCGTCTCTAGGTGTGGGGGGAAACAAAGCATCACCAACAAACTCCATAATAACAATTAGATTTATTCAAACTTTGAACACACGCTTAAGCAATTACAAGTTAATTATAAGAAGAAACCTAGGAGTGATCTCTAAAGGTCGATTAATCCTAATATTCAATTCTAAGTAAACCCGACTACCAGAAATGGATAAGGAGAGCAATCACTAATGACCTCAGGCCGATTCTAAATCTAATATCTTAAAGCTTCAATCTGATAATTATCTCAGAAATTACCTTTTAAACGCACGCTAGGTTTGTGAAGGAACTATTCCAATATTAGCACTTACGTGACGGCATTCCGGCTCCTTCTCCCTTTACATCTACAAAACCTAGACTTTATATAGTCGAACTAATTAACATATATCTATCTCGTTTTTCTTGAAAGGCTGTGAATTAATGTAAATGCTAGCCCCAAAGTTTCCCCAAGAGGATCAGTAAGAATATCTTGCGAATAGGCCCGTCACAAAATCAATAGAAAACCATATTATGCTCATTCTGTAAATGCTGTCAGACGCTGAGAGACGAACATATTACGTAGAAATAATAATAAATCGCCAATATAGTAAATATTTAATTGAATTATCTATCTTAAATTACTATTAGTTTTTTTTTAACAAAATTAATTATTAATGTAATATATTCTGGATGCTCTAAATATGAGATATTGCTATTATAAATTGAGGGAATTAATGTAGTATGTTGTTATTGGTTTCTATTCAAAAATATATATATATATATATATAAGACCACAGTTTAATAAGCAGATCTAACTTAAGACAATCTTGGAAGTTGTTGCAGTTATACAGAAAACTTATATTATCAGTTAGAGGACAACTGTATCTTACCTAGATTTTCCTAACGTTTAAATAATATCGCTTTTGTAGATGAGTGCTAAGAAGCTGCTCTACATAAAAACATTTAAAAGTTAATTTGCTATACTCATAATGAAATTCTTTTCAGTATATATTTAAGGAACGTAATTTTTAAATTTCTGGACAAACATGCTGGCTGCTGAATATTCAATCCCTTTTTCTGATGTTTATGATTGAACTCAAAAGAAGAATTCAAAATAAATTGATTTGTTTTGTACGAAAACTTTTTAAAGCAATTTTACCTTGTTTACAATGTCTTTGTGGATCCATCTGAATTGTATATATATATAAAAGTATTCTTTGTTGTCAAGGGCATCTGACAAAAGAATATAAAAGATTGCTGAATCTGATATAAACTTGAATTGTGACCCCAATAATACTTCACGACGATTTTGTTATCTTTTATTTGAAACTATGCCGCCAGTGAATGAATCTGTCAAGAGCAAGAAATGTCCTTTAAAAAGGCAATGCTATTTCAGTCCTCAAATCGGTTTATGTATTGAATTAAGTACTCAAGTTATGTGGAACATTCGCAGATGTATTGTGCTGATATTTTTCCATTTTCAGAACATTTAAAACTGTCTCTTTTTATTTTAGTCATGATAAACCCTGCTCAACAATGATAATCGTATAAAATTTGTCTCTTTTCCAAACTATGCTGGTAAGAAAATTTAATATGACAGTAGAAAAATTTTTCAGATCGCAGTAACATTAAAAATGATAAATTAAATTTTTAATTCAATTTCTAAATTGACTTATAACAGTGCTCTAAACCCTAGTGGTAAAAATGATTAAATAAAATTATGACGAGTATTGAAAGAGGCCCTCAAGATGGGACTGAAAATCAATGAGAATAAGACCAAATACATTAAGTCATGGTTTAACAATTCCTATTTTAAAATTTAAGGGTATAATTTTGAAGTTGTTGACAGTTTCACTTATTTAAGTTCGGAAATTAACAATAGAAAGAATTGTACTAATGAAATCCAAAAGAGAATTACTATGGCTAATAGATGTCTTAATGGAATACACGAAAATATGTGAAATCGAATTTAATCAAAAGAAAAACAAAGGTTCTATTGTATAAAAGTATTTTAAGATCAGTATTAACTCTTTATCAGCGTGTGAAACTTGGTCTATGCCTCGAACAGATGAGAACATGATAAATATCTACGAAAGAAAGATTTTAAGATTTATTTTTGGAGGAATTCTGGAATGAGTGAATATTAACGTCGCCCTGATTAGCAACACGATGGCTTTTGGCGACTGTCCGCGTAATTTTGAACCATGGTCAAGTGACGTGGACGACACCTGAGCTGGCACCCCCTCTCCTAACTACAACACCACACCAACGGGAGGACGTTTGAGCTCTCGACAGATTTAACGTGCATCGCTCTCCTACACGGCGGATCTTTTGTGGCACTGGGATCGAACTCATGACACGCTAGCCATGATCCGATGCCTAGACCACTTGGCCACCGCGGCCACGGAGGAATTCTGGAAACTGGAATGCTGCGAAGATCAAATTTCGAGCTCTATCAATCATATAAAGAATCTGACATTGTTAGCTTCATAAAAATACAATGAATCAAATGGGCAGTTCACGCTGTCAGAATAGACGAATACCGCACCTCTAGAAAAGTCTTTAATGCCCAACCAATTGGCACACGAAGAAAGGGCAGGCCTAATCTTAGATGGATTGATGGCCTAGAAAAAGATCTAGTTTTGAGAACTAAGAATTGGAGAACACTGTGGCCTGGAAAAAGCTTCTTGAGAAGGTCAAGGTCCACCCTGGGCTGTCGAGCCACTGAGGAAGGAAGGATGACAAGTATTATATTCACAACAAACAAAATGCCCCAATGAGGACCGATCTGGTCACAAACAGGGCCAATCAGAAATAACGAAAATGAGGTAATTTGAGACATTTTTAAAATTTATCATTAAGCAAAACATTCACTTTGCTAGTAATTTCTATTCATCCCAATTCTCTTTGTAACAGACTATATCTCTTGCGGTTTCTGTCTTCAAACTAATTTAGGGTTAGTTCTTTGATGTTTTGACAGTTTAAGTGCCGTCTTCTTACATAGGAAGTATAGATAATCTTATAAGAGTGGTTAAAGTGGATAAAAGTGAATTAAAGTAAAGGAATTGAGAGAAGAGGATAGTAACGAGAGAGAGAGAGAGAGAGAGAACGACTGTGAAATCGATATTATTGCGGAGCATATTCTCATTGATTCCACTTTGCTTTTTAGAATAATAACCTTTTGGATAAAAAAGAAATCCTGATCCAAAATATTATAGATGCATCTAAGGATCATTATGAGTTTTATATAGTATGTATTTTGAGAACTGGAGAAAAAAAGATTTAGAAAAAGAAAGATAGAACAATTCTTTTTTTTCTAGATTAAAGGATGGAGTTTGTTGCATTTCAGCCAATACAATATTGAAAAAGTAGAAGATAATTAGAAATATTATAGAATTTCCTTGTTTTCAAAGATTTAAGATGATTACCAAAAAAAAAAAGCTTTAACACGTTAAATCTAGTAGATACGTGCAATATGGTGTATATAACGTAGTGTTGGTTTTTATCCTTGGAAAAATCAAATAATAATCTACTTATTTATGCATTTATTGTACCATAAATTCTTATTCAAAACTCTTAGGTCATCTGTTGTGACTAAGATGTAACAGACAGTTTTAAATTTTACTGTCGGAGATCGTTTGAAATTTTTCCAAAAATTGTTGTATTTTAAGCGTGTTGTTCTAAATCAATCAGAGCTGTAAACTTTAGAATAGAAGAGTGTTGTGTGTGTGTGTGCAGATATTTCTCTGCATCAAAGAAAGAATAGCCCGTTGGGGAACCTTAAGGCTCTCAAACATTTAGACACCAAACGGTTTTTCATTTATAGAACAATTAAGAGATTTTTTTAGACCAACAGCATTCCAAACCCCACTAGGAACAGTCATCTACACTTGGCGAGAATAACAGCTTTCGCCAAAGCAGTCAGGAAAAGAATTCGTCAAAACCATTATCGAAAGAAGATTCTTCTAGTGAAACATATGGACACGTCAAAAAGAATAATGTACCACGTAGTAAATGAAGATCTAAGATTCAGAAGCTATTGAAGAATAAAGAGCCATTTGATTACAAAGGAATTAAACCCCCAGAGGTACCTTAAAGCAAAAGCACTGTTGCCGCTACACGCTCATAACGGTCATGGATGATTTTTGCTTAACGACGAGAACATTGTGATTGAAGTATCTTTCAACCACAAGAATGCCCAATAAGCCAAAGAAAAGAAAAATGCTTGCAGAGAACTCATCATCCGGCGTCTGTAATGGTTTGGTAGGGTAGTCAGGTATGAGGACGTCTGACAGATTTATTGTTGCAGAAAAGGAGAGAAAATATTTAGGAACTAATAGTAAGCCCCCCTCCCGAACGCAGTGGAGTAACGTACACCCCCGCAACTCACCACATATCAAGGGGTCCCCAGGATTCTCAAGATTCCCTAGCGAGAGGGTTCAAAAGCCTGACTGAGACCCCAAGCCTTTTTTAAGATACGGCTTGGGGTCTCAAATCTGACTATGTAAGGGGCCCTCACATTCTCCGCTAAGCTACTGCCAGAAAGTAAATCTATTCAATGAAAACGATAGGACTTTTCAAATGGACTCGGCTCTTACTCATAAAGAGAAGAGGACCCAGCGGTGTCTGAAATAGAAAGTGCCGGGCTTCAGATAAGATTGACCTTCAAGTCATATATCCTCGAATATAAATTAGGGTCAGTATAGAGGTAAAGATGTGCTAAAAACGACACTTCAATTTGAACATTTTTAAACTTCTTTGAAGAGAATAAAAATAGGAGATTCCCATGGAGGTCGAGCGTGTCTCAAAAGATAAAGGGTCAAAGAGAATAAAAGCATGTACGAAATCAAAAGGTGGTCATTTTGAATAAAAATGCCGGGCTTAAAGTATCCAAAAGTTGTGGCTTATTATTACGAAGCTACCCATAAGAACGTAATACACTGTTTATCAGGGGATTGGAAACCCCTCCAAGAACTTTTGGGTCTAGTTCGATCGGCCGCACGTGCGTGCATTATTCAGAAATTGCAGACGATAAACTTGTTACATTGACTTCATTAGTAAAGATGTGGATGTCACAGCAAAAGGTGCAATGAGTACTTCGGTTAACGAAATTTAAATCAGTCCCGCGTATACAGTGACAAGTTTGAACAGAATGGAATGTCGACTCTCCGACATCAAAATCTATCCACCAATGGGACAAACTTTAAAGGAGACGGGAACTTTGGTATCTCAAATTGGAAAGTAGCCTTAAGTTTTCGTGACAGAAGACACTGTTAGTCGTGTGCGTGATTCATTTTGCAGGAGTCCTGATAAGTCTATTAGGCTAGCCGATAACGACTTTCCATTCTGTTCGAACAAGTCGCTGTGACGCGTGAATGATTTAAATTCCATTAACCACAAAGTACGCACTGCATCTTTTACTGTGGCGTCTACATCTTTAGTAATGAAGTCAGTGTAAAAAGTGTATTATCTGCAATTGTCGAATAATGTGCGCACGTGCGGCCGATCGGACTAGACCCAAAAAATCTCGGAGAGTTTTCCAATCCATGGATAAACAGTCTGCTACCTTCTGATGGGTAGTTCCATAATAATAAGACATAAGTTTTGGATACTTTAAGCCCGGACACCCTGTATTGAATTTAAGCTCAAAATAAAAACTTTAAAAGTTTAGTTTTAATTTAATTACGTAGTTTTTTATTTTAACTTCTTTATAACTGCATCAGAACTTAATGCACTGCTAGGAATCATTTTAACTTATGCGAAGCAAATGGAAATTCGAAAAGTATTTTGAATCGGTTTTTAACGTAGTATGGATTTTATGCCTCTAAATATTCCGCTCGCTTAGCATTTGTTGTTAGCTTTTAAATAGATTAGCAGGCAAAAGTATTTACTACTACAAGAGCAAATATATGGCATTACTATTAAATTCCTACAATTAGCTCACTCTCTCTCTACATATATTTATCATATTCAAACTTTCAACTGTTAATAAAATATTTTCTTTTCATCCAATCAAGTTCAAATAAATTTTTTTAAACTTGTACTGGATGACACTTGATGTTAATATAGTTTTTCAAATATTATTTCATTAACTACTGGTAAATTAATTAAATTAAATTAATTACCTGTTTTCGACGCCAACTTAATATTTATCTCCATTGTTGTAACAATGTAACTGTTAAACCAATGACAACAGTTGGCGTCGAAAACCATTTTTTCAGCCAAACCGGGTGTGCATTGTTACAACAATGCAGACAAATCATGCTCTTTTTTAATTGTAGCGGTTTCATCTATATAAGCCAGTAACAGCCTCCGTACTAAAGTGATAATTTTGGTATAGTGGTTAAGTTACTCGGTTTCGGATCCAAAGGTCCCGGGTTCTATCCTGCCAGATAAGCGTGCCACTTCATTAGTGACCCTGGCTGAACTCAGAAAAAGGCAACCTTCTGAACTGTCGTGACCCCATGTACCCGCAAAAAGAGCAACCAAAAACTCATCAAATTTACTTGATGCAACTAACTGGCCAGACTCACTTGGCGCTGCAAAAACACAAAACTTGTCAGATTTCCTTGACGCAGTAAAGTCGTCAGACTCACTTGAAGCAGCAAAGTCATCTGATTGATGGCTCCTCCGATTGCAACTTGACGCAACTCCTCCAATAAGAGCAAAAACTGCTCACGCAACATGCTCCCCATAACAAATGTATCGTTTGTTCACCTATCCACCGACTCACTGGTGGGGGAGTCTGTAGCAGTTTCATCTATATAAGCCAGTAACAACCTCCGTACTAAAGGGATCATTTTGGTATAGTGGTTAAGTCACTCGGTTTCGGATCCGAAGGTCCCGCGATCTATCCTGCAGGATAAGAGTGTCACTTCATAATTTTCAATCGTTAATAAAATACTTTCGATTCATCATTCAAATTAGGAATTGACTTAAATTTTTTTTTTATCTTACTTGTTTTTTAAATAAGCATATCTTTTCTTTGAAACATTTTCCATAACATCCTAGTTTGAATATTGTTGCATTTAAAACAATGCCTTCCAGAAAGAAGCTCACTTTATAAAGTATAAATATATAAACGGTTGTAAAATGCTAAGAATTTTATTTACTAAAATCACCAATGTCAACAGAATGCAGCAAACACAGTGCACGGTTTTTCATTCTTAGTAGCACAATTAATTAAAAGATATTTGAATTTATGTGGCATTCATATATGCAATGGCTTAATCGTGAACAGAACAACATCAGATGGAAAACCGAAAATGCAATTTCTAGCCATTTAATAAAATGGAAGAAGGAAAAGCAGTTACTGCGTGGATGTAAGTCCATTGTTAAAAACGGATGCCTTAGTCATCCAAGTTGCTATTGCACATGCCATAAACAATAAAATAACATCTGCGAGAGTACTATAAATAGAGTTCTGGTGTTTGATCCTGCAAAACGTTATATTATCTGCTGTACTTAATATCTGATTGAGAGATACTGAGTATATATCAGGAAATTTTCATCTACCATCATGGGGAAAATAGCTGTAAGTATTTTAAAAATTATTTAGCAGTTTTCGAATTATATAAGTTGTAATTATTTTTAGAAAATTATTCTGTGCGCGTATATTAATTCTCAAAATTTAAGAAGACATATTCCATAGGCGAAAAGAATCTCTGAAATTTTTAATGTATTTTGAAAATTTTTTTACTACTCGGGATGTTTAATATCTTTTGGATTTATTAAAACTTTTTAAAAGGATGTAGAATCCATGCCATTAATGATCAGCCGTTCTCTCTCAAATAAATGATATATTTTAGCAGAATAAGCACCTGAATTTTTTTAAAGGACGGTTAACATGTAGGGGGAAAAATGATCAGAATCATGCTAAGAAAAGTTTATTGAAATTTTTATGAAAGATATTTCGAGGATTTTCGAGGAAAGATCGTTATAGGAGTTCCGATTTACGCTAGCATAATAAATAAATATTAGAATCAAAAAGGGATACAACGCTACAAATTTCAGATAATCATATTTATAATTCATTTTAATTTCTATTCAGTTTTATTATTGATATATATTTATATCCCCTTTTTATTTTTCTTCTGAGACCATTAAAAAAGTAATGTCTTTAAATTCAGTAAATTTATAACAAACTTGTTTTTCTTCATCATTATTTAGGATAATATCTTCCAAATTATTTATGTTTAAAACCATTAGTCCCTTAAATTTAAATTTCTTACAGAGCTAAAGGGGGGATGTGCTTTAGAAAAATTTATTTTCGAACATCAGTTTTCTGAATCAATGTTCTAACATCAATGTATAAAGGAAGCTTAGTCCTTAAGATTTCATGAGAAGCTTTACTTTTTGAATACTTCAATTTGTGGTTTGAAAGACCAAACAAGATTAACTTTTAATATTTTGGAAGGGCAGACTTATGCAGTGGTTGAAACGCAAATGTAAATATCTTTTAAATAGTAAAGATACAAATATTTTCAATGAAATTTTGATAAGCTGTGTAACATATAGCTTTAATGTTTTATTTCTAATTTCATTTTTGAGTAAAACTTATGAATGAGATTGTGAGAAAAAAAAGCAGTGTTTTTCTTGTTCACCACAAATTAAGAAATATTTAATATTGATTTAAGTAATTGAGTAATTTATTAATATATATGTACGAGGGCTGTTTTTTAAGTAAAAGATCCGTTTATTTTTTAAAAAATAACAACAATATTTTGTTTTAAAAAAACCTTTATTTTGGGATTGTACATACTTTTGCCTATTTTTCTACATAGTTGCCGAGTTTATTAATGCACTTGCCATACCTTAGAACTAAGCTTTGAAAACCCTCTTCAAAGAAGTCTGCCGGCTGGTCGGACCGCCAAGAGTTCACGGCCGCTTTCACTTCGTTGTCACCGATGCGCTTCACACCAAGACTGTGTATGAGGTACCGGAAAAGGTGGGAATCGTTAGAGGAGCAGGGTCGGGGCTGTATGGTGCATGGTCCAAAACTTCCCCGCTAAAAGATTCGATTACGTCCCGAGTCGTTCGAGAAGTGTGAGGCCTTGCGTTAACTTGGGGGAGCAAAGCACATTTTGACAGCATGCCACGCCGTTAAGAAGTGAAAGCGGCTGTGAACTCTTGGCTGTCCGACCAGGCGGCAGACTTTTTTGAAGAGGATTTCCAAAACTTAGTTTTAAGGTATGACAAGTGCATTAATGAACTCGACAACTATGTAGAAAAAAATAGGCATAAGTATGTACAATCCTAAAATTAAAGTTTTTTGAAATAAAATATTGTTGTTGCTTTTTAAAAAACAAATGGACCTTACTTAAGAAAAAAGCCCTCGTATATAGTAAAATATAATATGTTATAAACATACTTTAAAATAAATAATAAATAAAAAAGGATAATATTTTAAAAATGAATAAAATATATAATATCTTGAATAAATATTATATACTTTATTCATAAAGTATTTCCTAATGAGAAAATAAAGGAAAAAAGTAATTTTTGTTTTGTAATAAATCTAAAAATTATAAGTTTAACTCATACACCAGGGTGAATAAAATTTTTTTTTCTTAATCTCGAAGTCTACCTATTTGAAAAACGTATTATCTGGTATATACATGCAGAGAAAAATAAAATTAAAAAATCATTTCTTATGTACTACCATAATGTTAATAAAGTTTGGGTATTTGATGTTTTTAAAAAATTTAAATTAACAACTGAAATTAATTTTTTTCTAATGGGCTGCAATTTAGCTGCTTAGCCTTTGTAGACACGGCAAGTCACCAATTGTGAGAGCCCTTTCATGGTGGCACCATCTAGTGGCGGTATCGCTACCAAATTTAGATGCTTCGATTAGCTCAATTCCTACTATTAGTTTACTCTCTCCCTATATATATATATATATATCTTGATCAAATTTTCAATCGTCATTAAAATACTTTATTCATCCATTCAAGTTCAAATATATTTTTTAAAACTTGTAGTAGATGACACTTGATGTTTATACAATTTTTTCAAGTATTAATTCCTTAATTGAATTAAAAATTAATAAATAGTAACAAACAAAAAATAGTCCAAAAGCATATATAGAAACTAAAATCATTTGTTGTGTCCCTGTAACGCAATGGGTAGAGCGTTGGACTTCTAATCTAGAGGTCGTGGGTTCGAATCCTACCTGGGATGATCTAATTTCTGAGAATGTGATTTCTTTTTTTCTATATTATTTATTAGAATAATTAAATTTGATTAACGAATAAATAGCAGCAAACAAACAAACAAATAATCCAACACCATATATAGAAAGGAAAAAGGAAAATCGCTTTCTATTTTGTCACTTAATATTGTGATTCTGTTACATGTATATACGTATTTATATAATAATTGTAACTATTTAATAAAAAGAAGCTAAAATAAAGTTTTTTTTTATCGACCTTAAGTAGGAATTAACTTAATTTTTTTTATATTACTTGTTTTTAATTCAAGTTCGCGTTGGATGCTAAATATTGCCGAGTGTACCAGAGCCAAATTGATATTTAAGATATCTTAAACACATGCCACATAATCATATGATATACGTGCCTACTGTCTTAACATTCAGAAAATTTATTGACTCCAGCCGGAGTCGAGTGAGTGAGGGAATATTAACGTCCCACTGTTCAGCTACACGAGGGCTTTTGGGGACGGTCCACGTAATTTTGAACCATGGTCAAGTGACGCGGACGACACCTGAGCTGTCACCCCCTCTCCTGACTACCACACCACACCAACGGGCCAGCCGGAGTCACACCCACAACCTTAATCGTAAGAAGCGGGCACGTTACGTCTAAGCCACCAGAGCCGAACTGTCAAAATTAATTAAAAACATTCTAAAAACGCTGTTCATCGGTTGGTGAGGAATCTCTCAGGTGAGACATCGAAAAAAAAGAATAGTGCTATTGGTTTCCTCTACTGTTTACTTACGCCTCATAACCCAGAATGTGTATGTTATAACTATTCTATTTTAATTACATGGAGGTTCCAGTTTTTTCTGTCCGCCCAATACTAAATTTTCAGTATTCTAGCAGATTGTATAAATTCAATGAAAACATCAGATATTCAAATACATTTGTCAATGTAGTGTGAATGAGTTTCAACAGCATATGTTAATTTTGGATTCATAAAATCGTGAATAGTAACAAAACATAGCACAATTCAGAACAGAACCACATGATTTATTTCCAGGATGAAACGATTTAAGCCTCTAGTACAGAGGTGGTCAACCAAAATGACCTTGCGAGACACTTCGGAAAAACATTATAATCTCGCGGGGTACATATAAAAATACATATCTTTATACAGGGTGTCCCAAAACGACCGCATAAACTCTGCACAGCAAAATTCCTCGTTGGGAGTATATAAAAACTCCCCAAAGGAAACGTTCCTGTATGATCCATAGTTTACGAGAAAAATACAAAAAACAAAGTATGACGTCACTTCCGGTGCAAGAAAAAACACTTTATTGAACATAACTGCAGTATATGCACAATTTAAAGCAGATGTTCAAAATGTCCACCATGCATGTCGAGGCAAGCTTGAGTACGCCTTGGAATGGTTGTCATCACACGTCGCAGCATCGTGGGGTCCACCGAAGTACAAGCAGCATGCAGACGAGCAACTAAGTCCAATTGTGTCGTCACAGCGTCTCGATACACCAGTTCCTTGAGATAGATGGCATGTCGCAGTAGTCGCAAGGCATGTCACAAGCCATGTCGCAAGTAAATGCCGCAGTAGTCACGAACGGAATACATGGCCACCATACGAAGACTACCTGTAGCTGCAAGATGCAGCCTTTTAAATACCAGTTCAATGGCGGCTTAATGTCCTTTCACGGCGCACGCATGCATCACTCGACATGCGCGACGAACGTTTTAAGCACTATCCTCTGGAAAGATATGCAAATACTGTTATCGATATGTCCCAAAAAGTGTTTTTTTCTTGCACCGGAAGTGACGTCATACTTTGTTTTTCGTATTTTTCTCGTAAATTATGGATCGTACAGGAATGCTTTTTTGGGCAGTTTTTATTTACTCCCAATGAGGAATCTAGCTGTGCAGAGTTTATGCGGTCGTTTTGGGACACCCTGTATATATAATAGTAATCTGTAAGTGTGCATATGTGAATCGTTGAGTATTGTACTTTAAAATTGATTTATATATATATATATATATAAATCAAATTTATATATATATATATATATAAATCAAAATTATATATAAATTATTATTATATATATTATTTATTATATATAAATCATATTTCTATTTTCCGTACAATTTCATCATCTATATTTACAAAAAAAGGAAATAAATCAGAAGTGTGTGTATCTTCAAACAAGGGTGGGCAGTTGTTTTGGCTTTAGGGGAATGGAGGAAACTAAAGGACCGCACTATTTTTAAAATGATTGTACTCATTAGTTAACTCTGCAAATCAGACAAGGTATTAACTGTGCCACCAAATCAATAAATATGAATTAAATAAAATGAATTAAATAAAATGGAGGTAGTTTATTAAAATTATTTACTGTACAAATTTAATATCATTTATAAAAACTGCACACAAATATATTTAATTTTAGAATCAGTTTGATGAGACAAATGTAAGCTATATATATCACAATTTTCAACAATTCTTTTGAAATCAGGAGTAAGATTACTTGCTGAAATTATCATCACAGCCTACAAGTTAATATCAGTCAACTTGTACCTATATTTACTCTTGTTGATCTTCATGCAAGAAAAACTTTGTTCACAAAGATATAATGACCCCAAATATAGATAACATTTTCTGTCTACAGTAGAGCGTCGTTTATACGAGTCAGTGGGGACCGGGCACCGTTCGGATACGTGATTGTTCGAATAACCGAAAACCGAATGCGATCCATGCAGTATATGATACTGGACACTATACAAATATTGAAAATCATCACATGCGGGAAACGTGCTTGAAGAGAAAGCAAAATAGGTGCAAAATGTCGCAATTTCACCTAGATTGTGGAAAATAATCACTTATTTTTCGCTGTATCATTGTACACCTTCATTTTTCCACTTCAAGGTCTCTGATTCTCTTCAGGAGCAGTAGTTAAGTAGGACAGCACTCTGATTGTTGTACGTACCACTCCATAGCTGTCTCTAATGCAGAAAACACTTCAGCATTTGATGGATCCTTGCTACTTTCGTTGTAGCTGACCTCGTCGACATGATCGGATTCTTCCTGCACGGAAGTCACTATCTCGTCATTATTTAGCATTTGAAATCCACAGTCTTCTGCATCGCATGCCATTCAGTTTTCTACATCAAGAAAACTCAACAAAAGAGCACGTATACGCCCCCTTACTTTAAAACAAACTGACCTAATTTTCTGCGCAGATGTTTAGCGATTCACACAACTGAAATTCTCCAAATATCTCTCATCTTGGGTTTTCCCGTCACTTTTGGCCTCCCAGGAAACAAATGTTGAGCCTTGCACTGGTCAAAAACGTATCCCGACTTTGGTTCGGATATTTGACGCTCCGAATAATAAACGTTCGGATAAACGACGTTCTACTATATTTGGTGGCACTATCTTGGCGGGCCGCTATTTGCCCACCTCTTTATATTTGAATACTGATTTAGTCTCTCCACTATTCTGAAATTGTTTCTTTTTTTGTAGGCTCTAGCTCTTCTATTTATGTTTACCTGCATCGTTTCATCTGTTAAAAGTCAAGGTTATGGTGGAGGTTATGGAAGACAGGGAGGAGGAGGTCCTCCTCCTCCACCTCCTCGTGATGGACGGGGTGGACCTAGCCCATGGGGACAAGATGAAGACAATGGTGGACCAGAAGGCAATAGTGGAAACAGGCAAGGAGGCCGCGGAGATAGAGAACAAGGAGGTTATGGAGGTGGTGGTAGATCTGGAGGCAACAGAAATGGAAGACAGGGTGGTTACAGTGATGATGGACAAGGTGGTAATGGGAGAGATGGACAAGGAAGTTGGGGAGGCAGAGGACAAGGAGTTAATAACAGAAATGGCGGACGAGGAGGTTTTGAGGAGGATGAACCAGGCTTCGGAAATAATGGCCAAAGAGGTAGTAGAGACAGAGGTTACAATGGATTCAGACCAGGAACGTCTGGAGGTGGAGTATCTGGAGGATATGGTCGATGAAATTAAGTCAAAGTTCTGGCCGACATGCTGTCTGAAAAAGACAACCTTAATGGCTTGTAAATGGGATTTGTAGAAAATGTTATTGATAGCTTAGATGTAAATTAATCAAATAAAGAATATATCGAGTAAATTGGTTTGTTTGAAAAAATGTACTCTTATATAATGAAAGCTCTCTTATACTCTTATATATTGGGTCCACAAAAAGCAGTTTTAGAGCAATAAAAATAAATAACTATGGAATTACAATAGTTTCTTCCCGCTTTGAAAATAATTTTATGAAATCTGAAAAATATTTAATCAACAAACATGTGTCACTTAATTTAGCCGCAACATTTATTACATAATGCCTATATTTTAGATAACTTTCTTTTCTGAGTGAATAAAATTATTTGGGAATCTCTAACATAATAAAGCAACTATTAGAAACAAAAATGCATCTTAATTAACATTCTTTTTGGTTTTATATGTACATTCAAAGAATATATATTTATATTTATCTTTATAAATGTTATTATAATATTATATTTCATGTCATGCGTACGTAAAAATCTTTTAGCAGCGCGTAAAATGTTAAACGTTATCTACTAACTGCAGAGAAGTGGCATTCATCAGTCAGTTCGGTAATTTTTTTCTTTAACCCCAGGGAAATCCAACATTCCACAAATGCTAAAAAGAAGGCAAGAAACCACCAAAACTTGAAAAAGGGGGACTGTAAGAATAGAAACACATTAAGTAACTGTGATTGACCAATAATTTAGGATAAAAAGATATAAAGAAAATAAAGGTGAAAATATTTTAAGTGTAATGAGTGAGTATAGAAAAATAAGCATTATTTTATTTTCCAAATGAAGCTGTGGATTAGTAATTACCGTTGCAGACTTAGTGCATTCCCGAGGAATGTACTAAGTGTGTAGCACTTTTTAGTGTAGCACCGTATAGGTAGATGCCAATTGCCGCAATGTAATTTTCGATGTTCAGTTTCCTCCTCAGAGGGAGGCTCCTGAACCCTCACGATGCGAAATTGTGCCAGAAATTTAATTTTGCCGAGAGCACCCAAGCCAAACAGGCACTCTAGGGATCTCTAGCATGCCGTACATTCCTACAGCATGGATGTTGTCGATTTTGTGCATCATGAAAATCCAGTGAGCCGGTGTTTGAACTTACAAACTTGGGCGTACAAGGCCATGTTTTAACCAAAAGGGAGGAGGGAGGGGGGTGACTTAAATTTCATATCTGTAAGTCTAATAGTTTCGGAGATTTTCCAATGAGTCATTTTTCTCCTATATATTTATAGATGTTACTTGTTGTTGTTACTTGTGCCACCTGTCCGACGTTGTCAGATCGAGGCCCACGAAATTCATCATGGCAACGGGCTAGAGATACGCCTGTCGTTAGCCGAAGCTTTGAGCCCATGAAGGTGACAGTACGAATTTGCTCACGATAAATGGCGACACCATTTGGACCTACTGATTTTAACGAGCGCGTACTCCGTGTGCACTCGGCGAATATTTGGTGGCATCGGGCATCGAACCCAGGCCTTCCGATCTGGCGTCCGATGCTCTAACCACTAGGCTACCCACTGTATATATACATGCACCCATACACAGATATGTACATGTATGTATATATACACACTTATATATACATACACACACAGAAAAACATACACGCAAACACGAACACACACATACATACCGATATTTTAAAAATTTTGTACAAAACATCATAAATAGTCCTGGCAATTTATTGTTTTGATTTTAAATTAAAATTTGTCGTCATTCTCTTAGACGAAAGCAGCTTCTGAATTGTAAAACAATAGAAAATCGTGCTGAGGACTCATTAATAATTATATGATCAGCATAAGAATGGCAAGCAAACTTTAGATTCGTACGTCATATTTGTTTCACCACAAATTGACACACACACCAAGTGAGAGAAATTGTATATTTCATCTTACATTAGGTTTTTCTTGTGTTTGTATAAGAAAACAAACACACAATACCTTTCCGCTGTCCTAAAGGTAGGAAATAACTTAAAGAACTGAATTTGAGTTTAGAAGTTGGTGACGGTTCTACTGAGCTCCATCTACTAAAAGTCCTTTAGGGGAATTTCTGGTCTTTTAAAATTATTTTATTATAAAACTCCGCTTTGAAGAAGAAAACGTGATTGCGTTAATTAAGACTACTATATATAGTCTAGGTTTTCAGGTTAGAGGGAGAGAGGAGAGAGATAGGATAGATTGCTATCGGAGCCGAGATTCATCAAATTGAATGTGAATTGTGGATATTTAATATTTGATAATTCAATTACTTAAGTTTGTGATGATCGGGCATGCCTACTTTCCTCTAATCCCCCTTGTCTACTCTCGGACCCGGCTAGAAGTGTGGGAGCAACTAATTGATCAGAAGACATGATTCACTAAAATTATTTTATTGTCACACTTATCAACACAAGCACAACAATAATCCAATTAAGATAGTTGGATCACTATTTAGAGCGCAAAGGAAAGACCAGTTAGCCTGGGAATAATATTACGGACACTCAACTAATCTCTCCGATAACTTATACAAGCTCATTATTAACTCAGACGCGTCCAAGCAATTTAGTTACTAACTTCTATTTAAATAATACGCACAATACCTGCACTCTTGTAAAGCAAAAGTCGAACAGTTGAGGTCTTGAACACTAATATCTATCTTGATCAGCTCACATCCAAGTGATCCTCACTTTGGATATCTTCAATTTTAACTTTAATAATCTTAGATATGCACTTCAATAACTCACGATCCTCCCTTCACTAACTCTAGATTCACACATCACTAACTCTCAAAACTCGCGAATACAGAATTTATATAATAAATTTAATTTGCATAACCACGTTTTCTTACCTTCGGTGAAAGTTGGTTGAGTAAAATATTTCCCTAAAAGAGTACCCAAGGAGTTAGTGGAAGGAACTATAAGGATCCGTCACAAGGTGACGATTTGTCACTGGGATTAAATCCAAAGTAAATAGATAAGAAGTCAAAGTGATCGCCTTGAGTAAGTGTGGTTTGTATTAAAGCTTTCTCATATCTCGCTAACCTCGTTTATTGACTGCATTGTGATTAATTGGGAGCATATCTTCGCCTGGATCGATTTAATTTGTGTAGTGATCAATATTGTGAATAAATTAGATTATTTTATTGAACTATGGATAGTGTTCCTTTCAATCCTCCTACACCTTTAGGTGCGCATACCAGACCATTACAAAGTTACTGTATAGAATTGATATAATTGTGAATTGTAATTTTTTATTTGATATGTTCCAAACAATAGGTTAAATAATAAGCTCCAGATCATAAAAGTTCCGACCTGGTAAAAGGTTACAATATCCTGTTACTTTTGGAACATACTTCCATTATCTTATAATATTAAAATTTTTATAACATATTATTTTCGATCTGAAAAGAATATTCTGTTGAAAGCGCAATGAAAAACTTTGAGTTATGCCATTAAAAAAATTTCAGTTTATCTGAGTATTACTAATCGCATGTTTTTAGTGCTTTTAAATTAAGTTATTTGAATTTTGAAAGTTATTACTGCTATCATCAGAAAATTAAGACTAAAATATCATGATTAAATACATAAATACATGTATCTCGATGCTACTCTAAAAATATTTGTAAAGACAAGATATCACATTAGTACATACTTAAAAATACGAGTATACAGCTAACCACACAGTAGATATATATATGTGTGTGTGTATGTGTGTTACCGTTAAAGTGTATAATTCAGTAATTTCATAGAATAACTAGGTATTTTATGAAATAATAAGACGAGTCACAGTTAAAGTACATAACAGACGAAAAATTTCATACTTTACCTAGTTATTCTATGAAATAACTAGGTATTTTATGAAACAACTATGGATAGACCGTTAAAGTGAAAAATAAACAACTTCAGGGTTATTTTATAAATTATTGATCATTAACAACTAAAACCTCTTGAAAAATACATTTTACCCCTTTAGCGGATGAATAATTGATTAATAATAAGGTAAAGCAGATTATATGATTTATTATTGCTAAAACTAGTTAAACATAAAGGGGGGGGGGAGAATATGTAGCAAAAATAGATTGAATTTAAATATATTATCAACAAAAAATACATGTTAGGAAGAAAAACTGTAGCTTCATGAAAACATTGTGTAAACTTTTTAAAACAAAAATATAAGAGCATTTTAATTTAAATTTCATGAGATACCTTTATATTACTTTTAATTATTTATTAATGCAAGGATTGCTGTGATGACACTTCGGATTTATCTGCTCTAATAATTTTGGAAACAAGCACACTTTTTACAATTACTCATTTTTTTTACAGGAGTACTTTCTTAAGTCTAGTACCCGCAGTTTTGAGATGTTGCAACAGATCGAAGTGTTGTGTCAATATTTGGAACTTCTTCAATGGAAATTAATTCTCACTGACATACACTGGTGTGCAAAAATTAAGGACGAAGTCGAAAAATTAGCATATCAGCTGAACGAAGAGGCAGAGCGGACAGAAAGACCAATCAGGAGATTAAGTGAGGTGATGTACGGTAGCAAATGCGCAGATATGCAGGTAGACGTAATGGGGGAGTGTCTGAGTAGTAAAGCATGTTGTCGGTGTAAGATTAGTATTTCTGGCAAAGAGATTGCACACCGTATAGCAGTTAAAATCACACCGAGTTGCTGCCTCAGCGAGAAATGGCGAATAATCAATCTGTTAGACGACATCTGGATGCTTTTACCCGAGGTCGAATCATTGGGAAGTTGGAGGAAGGTCACAGTGTGACAAGTGTGGCTACAGAGTTCGGAATTGCTCACAGCATCGTTTCACGACTTTGGAGACAATTTCAAACTACAGAAACAGCTATCCGGGGGTTCAGTAGTGGTCGTCCACGAGGAACCACACCCGCAGATGACCGGTATATTGCCTTACAGGCCAGAAGAAACAGGCGGCAGACAGCGGGAGAAATCGCTAGGCACACGACACAGGCGACTGGACGACCGATATCGCGTTTTAGCGTGGCCAGAAGCCTGCACGGTGGTGGTTTGTTTGCACGACGCCCTGTACGGTGTGTACCTTTCCCATCGGAGAAGGCGTTCTCTGTGGTGCCGGGAATACCGGAATTGGAGATAGAATGAATGGGGACGAGTACTCTTTACAGATGAGAGCAGATTCAGTCTGAGTAGTGATTCTCATCGCATACTCATCTGGAGAGAGCGGGGAAGCCGCAATCATCCCTCGAACATCATTGAAAGAGACAGGTATGGAGGTGGTGGTGTTCTCGTTTGGGGAGGCATCATGCTTGGTAGTCGTACAGACCTTCACATCTTCGACGCAGGTTCAGTCAACGGGACCCGTTATTGTATCGAGATTCTTCTTCCATATGTGCGTCTTTTTAGAGGCGCTATGGGTCAGCAGTTCCTTTTCATGGACGACAATGCACCATGTCATCGCACAGTATCTGCCGAACAGCTCTTAGAGAGTGAGGATATTGAACGTATGGATTGGCCGGCACGATCTCCGGATCTCAATCCCATCGATCATGTATGGGATTTTCTAGGCAGACGCTTGGCAGCTCGTACCTTACCACCAGTAACGATTCCGGAGCTTCGATTGGCGCTGCAAGACGAATGGGCAGCAATGCCTCAACAACTCATTGACACCCTCATTCTCAGCATGGGCAGACGCTGTGAAACCTGCCTAGCAGTCAGGGGAGATCATATCCCCTACTAAAGACCGGATATTTCTTGCTGGACACCCATCACAGGGATGTTTCGGCCTTCAGTCGCATTGCGCTCCATGCTACTTTTTCAATAAAGCTTCTTTTTATCCCTCTGATTTCTCTTTTAGTAAGTGTTGCTTACATTACTCATGTCCTTACGTATTGGGGATCTTACGGTATTAAATGTGTTGATTTGGAATGCTTTTGTACAAAGTTATATTGAAAAAACTGTCTCGTCCTTAATTTTTGCACATCAGTGTATACTGAATTGATATCTAGAGTATATATTTTTTTTCCGGCCATTTCTAGTTCCTAATCAGAAAAATCCGTCTCAAAGCATCAAGAACGAGTTCAAAGAACTTTCACGTGCCGTATTTCATACGTTAATGATCAAGTTATCGTTATTCTATAGAATACCTAGTTAAATCGTATAATTCAACAATTTTATATACTTTAACTGACTTGTCCAGTTATTTCATGAAATACCTAGTTATTCTGTGAAATAAGGGACTTCACACTTTAACGGTAAGATATATATGAGGGGGTTGTCCAAATGAAAAGTGAACTCATACGAGTACATTAGAATGATTGCAGCTACTCGTATAGCTGCGCCACCGAACAGGAATATATCGGGCAGTAGGAAGAACGTATTTGCCGTTGATCAGTGAAACTAATTCACGGTAGAGATAATTGATTGGATGTAGTCGAGCTGAACGTACTCGTAGATGCGTGCAGATCAGAACAACGTGGGGCTGTACAGTTCCTGATTGTGGAGTGAGTGAGAGAGTGAGAGAATATTAACGTCGCACTGATTAGCAACACGAGGGCTTTTGGCGACGGTCCGCGTAATTTTGAACCATGGTCAAGTGACGTGGACGACACCTGAGCTGGCACCCCCTCTCCTAACTACAAAACCACACCAACGGGAGGACGTTTGAGCTCTCGACAGATTTAACGTGCATCGCTCCCCTACACGGCGGGTCTTTAGTGGTACTAGGATTGAACTCATGACACGCTAGCCATGATCCGATGCCTAGACCACTCGGCCACCGAGGCCTCCTTATTGTGGAAGGTAAGCTGTTAATTCGTACATCAATCGGCAATCGGTGGTAATCTATGGCGAACCCTGTTTAGGCCAAACGACTGAGAACAATTGGCGTAAAGGTTTTTGTAAAGGGTGGCAAACGATATCTGATCACCATGACAATTCCCACCCATTCGTCTCTCGTTGAACCCTTTAGAAAATTCCGATGAGAAGTGTTGGAACATCCACCGTACTGTACGGTTTTGTCACCCTATGAGCCATATCTTCATGCCACTTAAGATATCCGACTGGTTGCGACAACTTTAAAAAAAAAAAAGATATGGGGATTTTTTTTGTTATTTTTAGATTTTTTTAGTGCATTTTAAGAAAAATGTGCTAAAATTAAGAAGACAAAAATAAATTATTATTACTAAAATGGGGGAAGATAAGTAAAAATTGACAAAAAATAGCATAAACGTGGCCCATTCTGCACAAAAGATTTATGAACAAGTTTTCAATTTTTTCAATCTAAGGTGTTGCTATATTATTCAATTTTGAAATGACCCAGGATAAGAGATATTTTCTTTCTTTCAAAAACTTGAGCACTTTATCTCGGTTACTATATGAAAATGCTTAAAAAGACAGTGATTATATTCACATAAGGGACCGTAAATTTTGTAATAAAACAGTGATTGTTAATTCTGAAGGTTAAAACAATTCTACTATTATACAGAACTTACAGAAAAAATTTCAGTTAATTATGTTCAAAACTTTTTTAGCAATCGCGCTGACCCCGCGCGCGTTTGATTATATTCAAAAAATCACATTTCGAGTAAAACGCGTTTTAATGTGTGACATCTTGCTTAAAGTAACGGCATCTGCATTTAATAAAACACTTGTAGTGTTTGTTCTAGTAAACGGAAAATGATAAACTTGGTATTTTTATAAAGCTAATAAGATGGCCCATAAAATAAAATCATAAAAAAAAAATTGTCAATTGTTGGCAAAATTTACAGTTTTAGGGTAGTCGGATACTTTAAGAGAGCATCACTTTTTATATCGGACGATGAAGTGAAGGCTCAGGACTTCTTCAACAATCTAGAACATTCTTTCTATAGTGAAAGTATAGAACTGCTGCCGAAACGATGGATTCTGTATTAAGACGCCCATGGCGATTCTTTTGTTTGATTTCAAAAAAATGTATTTATTTTATTCAATTTGGCCATTTTTCATTCGGAAAAACCTTATTTAAAAGGAAAAAAAAAACGACCCACTCATTTACTTATTCATATCTCAGGAACTATTAAACCTGAAGACTTGAAATTTTGCAGGCATGTTAAGCGGGCACGAAAATTTCTTTTCGAAAAATGAAAACAAACACAAAAACTAAGCAAAAAATGACTGTGTTCTAGACTTTTTGCCATCATTGTATTTGTAGAGAGATAGAGAGAGAATTTCAATTTATCTGGCTGAATTCAAGTAATTGGAGAAAAATTTAAATTTTAGCTCCACATTTTATTGACGAATACTAACAAAGACAGCAACATAAACATATGCGGAGAATGGACAAAGCGTTCTTTTTTCTATTACAGATCTCAACTTTTATACCTTTCCCTACCGGAAGATTCTTGTGGCTTCGATAATCATATGATTTCCGGTGCTTAGTATGCTGACTGGTCAAAATCGATGACTGATTGAAGACTGCATTTTCTCTCTTTGAAATGTGTCAAAACTACAGTTTTTAAAGAGATAAAGTTGTGTTTAAAATGGTATTTCCTTCTAGGTACGTAAATTTAAAAAAAATAATTATCACGCGGTGTCTTGGAAGATTTTAGAATATTAAAAATTAAAGAAATCCTTCGAAAGAAAATTAAATGGATAATTATCTACATATGCAAAGGATAAAAATGACTTACTCCCTCACTCGTTCATCGCGGTATCTACAAATCTACTAGACCTATAAATATAAAATTTGCAAGCATGTTTCTTTTGTTGAGTAGAGAAAGAATTTCTCCAAAATGGACATCCAAGAGGCGTTGGGGGGGGGGAGTTCAATGAAAAATATCCCCTTCTTGAATTATAAGTTTTGACTTGAAATTTGGCAAATATGTTTATTATGTTCAGTTGAGATGATAACAAAAGGGTTTTGAGAAAATCGACTCCCGGAGAGTAAGAGACAGACAAAGTGCTATAAACAAAAAAAGTTCTGTTTTTGAATGATTATACTTACAGACGTGAAATTTGGAAAGCATGTTTCTTCTCTTGTGGAAATAAGCTAAAAAAAGGTTTACTTGAAACAATCTTCCTAGGTGGTTATCTGGTTATTATAATAAAAAAGAATTCCGCTTTTGCGTTAGAAGACCTACAGGCTTGAAATTTGGCTGGTATATTTTTTGCTGAGATATGATAAGAGATCCACTAAAAATGGGTTTGTTAAAATCAGCTTCAAAAGTTTGATTAATTGAAGTTAAAATATAAATATACATTGCTTAAGTAATTTAACTCCAAAACATTTTAAATCAAGAGGCGAAATTTAAAGGAATATTTTTCAATATATTACAAGTTCAATGATAGGATTACTTAGATAAAAAAAATAAGTAAAAAACAATATGTAGTCATGCAATGTAATGAATGACGCAGCAAAATGGGTAGGTAAAGAGTAATATATATATATACACATGTGTATATATATATACATGTGTATATATATATATTTATATACATGTGTGTATATATATATATATATATATTGTTTATTACAATGATAAAACAAAAATTATTCATAAAATTCCTCTATATTTAGGCGCAATGCTGCCACAAATATAAATGACAAGGCTTATCTAGATCATATGGAATTATCTCTGTTGTTATAGTTGCATTGATGAGATGGTCTTTTTTTGGATGGAAATCCAGTTTATTGAACATTGAAACACAAAACAAATATGGATGACACTTAACACAGAAAACACACGAAGCCTACATAACGCAGACAAGAAACGGGTGGGGGAGATTTTCCAGAGTCTAGGTTTTTATATGAAGTGGCAACCGGAAGTTTCAAACTCGAAGGACCTTCGTGGACGGAACTTGCGATGGGTGGAAAGATATCGTACGATGATGATTTATAAAATTGCTTCAAATTCAACTATTATAATTTCTAAGAGACACAGTTACGATTAAAACCCGTCAGGCGGGCAAGCTAATTAATTATTTATGTGTGAGTCCCGAAAGATCAGAGCCATTGCAAACAAAAGTGGCTTGAGATGTAATTGAAGGAATTAATACACACACCACACACGCTCACGCACACACACATACACACACACAAGCCTACACACACACGAATACACGTATATGTATATTTAATGTTGTAGGGTTCAGGGAATAGTTCAAGGTGTATATTGCCAGATATACTTAACTGATGTTTTTTAATACAGCTTTGTTAAATGAACAAATACAAACATACTATATAATATAAAATAGTTTAATATGTTTTTAAGTATATATTGTAAATATAATTTGATGCGACATTTCAGCTTAAAGTAAATTATTCATTATTAATATATCTTTACTTCTTCCGAGCTGAGCTCTATTTGAATGGCTTATGAACAAGCTTTCCAACTCAAATTCGTCTTCCCTCTGAGTGAGAAAGAATATTAACAAACTCTGAACGTCAAAAAAGAAGTATTGTGTAAGAACAATGGGATTGTGGGGAAAAACCTCGGAGGCAGTTCATTGCAATTTATTTTATAATATTTCTGCTTCGAGCGTCGTTTTACGGATGGCGACTTCATTGTTTATGACAGGCGCATCGCCCAACTGTGTCGCAGTTTGTAAAACAATGGTAAATACATATATTAACATTTTTACTCTTGAATATCTCCATGATGAAAAAAGGAATTCATTCTTGAAGAGACTTTGCTTGCAGATGTGGAAGTCGTGCATTATATCATAACGCAATGGGGTATTATCATCTGAAGACAGGTCGCAAAAGATGCGGATCATCTGTTATTTGCTCAGCAACTTCTTCGAGAGTTATGATGAAAAATTTGTTTTGTAGATGTTTAAAAAAACTGAACTTCTCATAAGAATCCACTCATTTAAGAAAATCGAAGGTGATTAGATTTTTTAGGGGAAAAAAAGGAACATTTCCGGAAATACATCAAATTTCCCACCTCATTCAGAAAAAAAAATACATCAAACATATTTTTTTAAAAATAATATTAACGAGGGGAAATGTATTTATGTTTATATTCTTGGTGTTAAAATTGTCAGCCTATAAATTCATTTCAGAAGATAGTTCAGTTGTGGTTTTATTTCTTAACTTTATCTCATTATCAGTATTGTATTGATGGCATCATATGATTGTTTTTTACTTTAAAAAGTAAAGAAACCAATGGAAATGTAATGTATTCCATTTGAAAATTTTTTAAAGTAAGTTATATTGACTAACCTTCCTTTAGATAAATGATACTTGATAAATTTTTCAATAAAAATGATCATTGATTTAATTTTTGTCTCAACAACAAGAATGAAATATTCTATACGTACAGAAGGTTGTTCACCCTTTAAGGAAATGATTTTGTAACTTATTTTCTCGTTTGCATTTTGAGTGAAAACTTTGGAAACTTCAGAATAATCGTCTGCTGACATTTTATTTTGATTGGAATGTGTAAAATAAAAGATTTATTTCAAAAATGACTCCTAATATTGATACATAGCTCGAAAGTTAAGTAACGTCGCTTTCGGGTGAGAAATATTCGTATCAACAAATAATAAAGCGTTGTAAAATTCTCTGTTATTGCAAATAAAAAAAAGGTGTAATATATTAAATTTGAAAGGAAAAAACGTTTATAGAGCTGATATTAAAAACATGACCACGAACCTTGACAAAGACTGTAGGAACGCAGGCAGCTATCAAGAAAGTGAAGTCTCTGATCCTAAAAGAAAAACTGCCGATTCAAAGATTCATCGCATCGAAAATAGAAACATCTTCTGGCCCTGTAAGTAAAATGATTTATAACGATTTAAAATTAAAAAAGACGTTTAAACTTAAAGTTCACCTGCTTTTACCAAATCATATTGCTGAAAAAAGAACAAATTGTAGAAATTTATATGAAAAACACGTATCTGTTGAAGAATGAAAAATTATCGTAACACTCGATGAGGCATGGGTATATTTGACTAAAATAAAAGTCGATCAATTTTCTATTGCCCAATGGACGGGAATGACCATACGAAATGGCCTCGTCAGTGTACAGAAAATTTCCCAAAAGGATCCTTGATTGCTGCAGGATTTTATTACAACGGCAAATTAAAAATTAAAAAAGTCTCAAGTAAAGCTCCAATTAATTCACTTTAACAACAGCAGAATACCTTAGAACCAATTTTTGAAGAAGAAATTTCAGCCTTATATGTAAAGGACATTGATAAAGTTGAGCTTCATATGGACAAAACCCCTAATCACACATCTTAATCTACTTCCACTTCTTTAGCAAAGAAAGCATCAGAAACAGAAATAAAGTGTATACCATTTGATGAAATACCTTTAAAATCACTTGATGCTTCTCCAATGGATTATTGTGTTTTTGGTTTTTTAAAACGAGACTCACAGGAAAACGACGTCCGAGAACACTGAATGGACTTTGGAAAAAGGGATGGAGTAAAATTGGCATGAGAATAGAAAGAAAAAGTTTATTTTCAAGGAAAATTCGAGCTAGACTATTCGAGATCATGACTATCAGATAGAAGCAAATCACCCCCAAAAATACGACATTTACAGATAAAAACTAACTTCCAAAATCGTTTCCATAAAGTGTGTACTATCTTCTGTACTTCTTTAGTGTTCATATTACAATATATACTTTTAACTTTCATTAAAAAAAATTAGCTAAAATGTTTTGAATTTACTGATATAAAAAAGCTTTGTGATCAATACTTTATTTATTTATTTTTTTTATAAAATATGCAATTTAAAAAAAATTAGTGCAGAAATTAAATAGAAATTTAACTTTTTTTTTTGCAGAATGACAGTAAATGAAAAATAAGTTTAAAAAGTATCGGAATGTGATTTTTTAAGAAAAGAATAACAATTTTTTCTTTGTATTTAACTGTACTTACAAAAAGCAAACATTTAGGGAGAGAGAATTTTGTGTTCCACAATTATAAAATAAACAGTGTGAGAACTTTAAAAATTAAAATTAAAATAAAATTCTTCCATTTTTGCTTTATGTTAAGTATTATGCTCAGTTATATGCAATAAAAAAGTGTGCCACTTTTGGAACATTTTGGGCAAGAAAATTGACCGCTTAAGGTAGGGTAAAAATCTGGTCGAATTTGAATTTTTGATATTTCTGAAATCTGTATTTCATTACCTTTCTAGGGATATAACACATAAGCCATATTTTTAATTATGTCAAAATGACTTTAAAAAAATCATCAACTGGCGGGTCACGCCCACTTTTGACAGATATTTGAATTTTAAATATCCTGAAACAATTGCAAAGCTTTCTTTTTGTTTATTCAAACGCAATTAAGTTTAGATAACAGTATAACTGTACCATTAACTGTAATAGTTTAGTGGCGGGATTTCTAGTTACAACATGTTTCCGAGTGTTTTAAATTATAAGTATTAACAATTACAGATCACTCAATTTGACAGAGTAAGATTTTCTTATAAAAATTACTATTTTCTAAAAATTGTATTTTTAAAATGGTGTTCGAAAAAATAAAATTTTTCTTTATTTACTGCATGTAGATAAATACACTGCAAGCTTACATTATATATTCCTTATGCATACTTGTGCATACTGAAGTGATTATTCGAAAATATTACAAAAAAAAAAAACATTTAACTAAGAGTACATGTGTCAAAAAGTGACAACTTTGAATAAATTCAGTGATGATAAATAAAAGTTTGTTTATAAAAAAGACTAAATTTTTTTGAAAAATATCACTTTAGTATGAGTATAAATATTTCTTTACTGTATAGGCAAGTTTTTAAACTTAAATATTCAAAAATTTCTGAATGAATTGTACATTCAGATAATTTAGATGTGCAATATCATTTGTCGTTGCAAGAAGCTGGTTAAATACATAAAAATACATAAATATCATGTTTAAAAACATAAAAATAGTTTTATTTTGGCTGTTTAAAAATCATTTGTCCAGTTTAGAGAAACTTTTGAAATTTAAAAGTTTTAGAAACTTTTGTTTGCATGTGAACACACAAAAACACTGATGAAAACTTTCGAAATGACGTAAAATCATGTTTTTTCAAATGCACACCAAAACCATATAGATAAATTTTTTCACGTTACATTTATGATAATTTACGGTCAACTTTGATATTTGGATATTTGTAATGTATAACGGTTGCAAATTCTTCCAAAATTTATACAGATTTTAAGAAAATAGATGTAAATTTTACAAAATATCTCGTTAAACAAAAACTGAAAAATGATATGTATGTATTTTCTGAGTATTTAAAAATTTTTTGGTTCCTATTTTATTTAAAATATATTGACATGGTGCTAAATGCTTAATAAAATGGGACAAATACACGTTGTAATTCGTAATTTTTGTGATGAAGTGACATTTCATGTTAAAAATGCATATTTCTCACAATGTATGTTCTTTTTTCTCAGAAAATAATGAAAGGATGCTCATAAAATTTTAATGAAACATAACTGATATGTAACAATGTATACTGAATTGAGCCTTTATAAATTTTCCCAAAATATTTTAACAAACAGCATTTATCGTAGGAAAAAAAAATGAAAACTTTCGAGAAATTCGTAGTGATATTTTTACGTTGCATGATTTTGAAAAAAAAACTTAACAATATACTTGAAATATCTCACTTAAGTATAAATATTAAAGTCTAATTAATATTCAGACAAAATCTGAAGTCTTAATATTTAACAGTTTCTGAGAAAAAGGTACATATGTTTATGTAATGATATGCTGATATGCGATAATTTTTGTCGTTGATTGTAAAGCTTGTTATACACATAAAATTACATAAATTTCATGTTTAAAAAGATAAAAAACAGTTTTATTTTAGCTGTTTAAGAAATCATTTGATCAGTTTAACTGTTATTGAGATAGGATACTTTTAGAAATACTGTTTGCATGTGTATATACAAAATATTAATGGAAACTTTCGAGAAATGCCGTATAATCACATATTTCCAAATCCTTACTTTTAAATAATACATTATTACAAGGCATTCATGATGTTTAATTCTCAACTTTGATGTTTGTAATACATCACTGATAAAGCTTCTTCAAAAATTGATACAGATTTTGAGAAAATTAATGTAAATATTACAAAACATCTCGTTAAACCAAAACTGAAAAATGCTATGTATGTATTTTCAGGGCAACATAAGTAAAATAGGAAACAAAAAAGTCATAAAAAATATATATATAGGATAAGCTAATGTGTAATAAAATGGGACAAATACATGTTGTAATTCATGATTTTTGTGATGAAGTGACATTTCATATTAAAAATGCATTTTTATCAAAATTATAAATTTCAAACTTCGTGTTCCTTTTTTTAGAACCTATTCAGTGCCTGAATATTACTGATATGTAACTATATATATTGAAGTGAGCTTTTATTAAACTTCCCAAAATATTTTTGTATAAGTCAGTTATCGTGAAAAAAAATGACAATTTCAAAAAAATTCATAATGATACTTTTACGTTGAATGATTTCGAAAAAACTAAACAATATATTTGAAAAAGCTCACTTCAGTATAAATAAAAGAGTCTAATTAATATACAGACAAAATTTGAGGTTTTTATATTGAACAATTTCTGAGAAAAAGGTACATATAAATTAGCTCAATTTAACATTAGCGGTATAGGGGGTACCGACTATTCTTAAGGTGTTAAGGGCTAATTAGCTATTAAAAGTCAATATTAAAGATTTTTTAATCATTGGAAAACTTAGAAAAGAAGAGAAAGAAGAAATCTGGCGACATATGCTAGCATTAACAAAATTCTTAAAATTATCAGTATACCGCCAACTTTTGGCTCGATTCTGAATTAATTTACTGCAATTTAGTTTTTTTTCTTTTTAACGTGTAATATTTTATGAAAGAAAGACAAAAATCAATAAATTTGCTCAAGTAAAATTTATAATAGAAAATTCATTTCAATGAAAGACAAATAATTCTTTTGTTCTATGGTTGAATATTTATGCGGGTCAAATCGATTTACAATTTCCTTCATACGTTTACTTTTGTAACAGTAGATTGTCAGGGTTTTTAGTTTTTCCCTTTTATAGTTTCCTCTTATGAATTAAATATCTGGCCTTCATTCTTTCAAAATCTCTAAAAATGTGAGATTTTACACATTATAATAAATGAGTTACGGAATTTTTTTTTTTTTTACTTATCTGCGATAAAACATACCTGTAAAAATTTTAATTAAGGACTATATAAATAATTGTTTTCTAAGAAGTTGATCTGAGGAAAAATGAGAATAAATATATACATTTTAAAATAAAAATGCTAAAACGTTCAAGTATTTTTAAAGAAATTTAGCATTTAAAATTAAAGTTTCTTAAGAAAAGGAATTTATCGTCTGTATATAATGCCTTTATCAGCAAGGAGCCTGAATTATTTTTTACAAAAGTATTGAAAAGTAAAGTAATAACAAAGATTTTTATAGTTCATAAGTGTTTGAAGCATCCACTTTGAAAAAAAAAAATGCTTTGCGTGTGGTAGAATTTTGTGATATGTAGCACTGCAACAAGTACCATGTGAATCTCACTGTGATGACATCTTTCACATCAGAGTTGGCAGATTTGATTCATATATTTTGGATTTTACGTATTTCCGCAGCTAGAAATATACTAAAGTGAGATCGAATTACTTTGACCGTCACGAGAAAATTAAATATCACAAAATAGTTCTGTCGCCAAAATGCTGCGTCAACAAAAGTTTGACAGAGAACTAACAGTAAATGAGGATTTTTCTTCCATCATTTCAGTAGCAAATCAAACCACGTAAAATACAAAACAGCAACTAGAGTAACAAATATAAATCAGGCGATAACGTTACATGCAGCAACCGATTGAATGGAAATAAATCGGTATAAAAATTATCGTTGCCAGTGAGCCAATCAAAATAAACTCTAACTAAAAAAAAATCGATGTACCAAGAAGGAGTATCCTCATTTATAATGAAATTTCGTTTGCAAAGACATTTAGACCAAACATGCAAATGCTTAAAGTTTGGCGTCCAATGAATGAATAGCGGGAGCTCCAGCGCATCTGAACTGCGCATTCAGCAGATGTATATAAGGAGCTATTCTCAATCTGATGGTTAAAATTTCTGTTGCACTTCGCGCGAACTGTAATATCTTACGTAGGCTGAAACAAGGTCTCACTGAAGAAATAGTGCACGTTGCGAGAAGATATCAGAGTTTGAAATAATTGTTTGATCGGATTCAAAGAAACTGACTGGATGAATCAAAGAATCGCTCGACACCTGGGTCAAGTCGATGCTGTAATTAGACGATGCTGCCAAGAGTGGGTCAACAACGGCAGATATCTGCGTCAGAACGGCAACGTTTGACCGGGGAGACACAAGAGAGTGGGAAGACAAAGTGACAGAGCTGTGTGTGTGTGTGTGCTGTCACAGCACCAGCTTTGCTGTTATCAAATATTCACTGTGTTGCTCGAACACATTTCTCTAACGTGACCTTCCACAGACGACTGAGAGAGCGGAATTTAAGCTCGCGGCGACCGTTACGCTACTTACCTCTCATGCCTGTACACCACAAATCCGACTGCAGTGGTGCCACGTTTAATCAACATGGAAATGAGGTACCTTGGAACGTATGATCTTTAGTGACGAGTCACGTTTCCAACTGTGTCCTGGCAACAACCGCACACGTGTCTGGATTGGCGTCCAATGTCGTGTGGGTTTCCTGCCCTGACTATCGCACGCCCCACAGGTCCAAAACAGAGCCTTGTGATCTAGGGTATTATCCCTTTGACAGCCGGGCCCCTTTAATAGTCATTTCTTGCACACTGACAATATAGAAGTACGTTGATAATATCCTACGATCGGTTGTTTTACCGTTCCTTTTGTGACACCCATGACTTACTTTTCATCACGATAATGCCCATCCATACATGGCATGTGTTGCTATGAACTGTCTTCAAATATTCCATACACTTCCTGGCACAGCTAAGTCGTCTAATCTTTGTCCCGTTGAGAACACATTTGGGACGTTATGGGAAGGTGATTAGAGTCATACCGGAATGTTGACAATTTAGCCCGACAAATGGAGAAAATTTAGCACGAAATTCCGCAGGACATAATCTGGGAACTTTATCAGTCTATGCCACGCCGGGTAACAGCTTTCATCCAGGCCAGAACTGGAACAACGCTTTATTGTCTTCTTACCTTTGTAACTACGAAACTCTGAAATGATCATTCAATTCTTCGGAAATTTCAATCATTCTTTTTTTTCTACGTATTTTCTTTCCATCCACCAATTTTTATCGCAACTCCTTTATAGTGTGTCGGTTTTTTTGTTGTTGTTATAGAGTATAATTAACTTTTATAATTATAATTAATTTTTTATTTTCCTATCGGATAAAAATGTGCTGAAAATTCACTTTCATAAGGATTGAAATTAACCTGTTGCTGCACGAGTTGCCACAGAGAAAAATTTTCAAAGCGTTATTGTTGAAGACAGCTAATCTTATGTGTCCAGAAAAGAGTAATTGTTTTCTTCGTTAAGTTTCGTAGTAAGATCAGTAATAGAGAAAATTGAAGAGATCGTAAAACGCATCAGAAGGGGTTTGGAGGGCATTTTTTAAATAATCTGGAGTATTATTTCATTGCTATCGATGAAAGCACATATCTGACGGATACTTGACAACATATATTATTTATAAGGAGTATAACCACAAACTTTGATATTGTGGTAGAACTTATAAGACAATTTTTCTACGAAATGCAAATGGACACTTAAGAGGATGTCTTTAAAAGTATAATTAAATGGATAACCAAAATGAATCTTGATTTATCAAAGCCTTTTTCAGTAATCACACATAAAACACCAACAAGGATTGCAGAGGACATAGGTTTTGCTTAATTGTTCCAAGAACAAATTGGCATCGATAAAAGACTCACCAGGTTTCATTTCGTTATTAACCAGGAAGCATCATGTATAAAGTCTCTGGATTTTAAGGATCTAATTGCAGTCTTTGCTAAATCAATGAATTTCATACTGTAAATAGGAAAAAGTGACCATCAGTTCCAAGAATTTCTAAAAAGATATTAAACAGAAATAATCTTACATGATGAATCTGCATAAAAAAATCCAGAACCAGTAGATGAGAGGAGGGTAGTATGGAATATCATTTTACATTTCTATTAATAACTTCATTAGCTTTTGATAAAAATCTCCAAAATCATCTCGAGTACATATTACTACTACACTGCTGACCACCGTAAATGCAATACCAAGAAAGACAAGAGATAGCACAAGAAAATTTATATTGTAGATAACATGGTGACCAAATATCAAATCATTAAATTTATAGACCTCTGTGAAGTGTGGTTCCTGCCAGAATCAGTAGCCAGAGAAGCCGCCATTGTTGGAGATCACCGCTGCCACACGCCTCGACATTGATTCAAAGCGACTTTGGATGTGTTCTTGGGGTACAACAGACCAAACAGCTTCCACACGTTGCCAAAGTTGATCTGGTGTGGCAGCTGAGGGTGTAATCTGGGTCAATCATTGAGCAACCATGGACCACATGTTTTCTATCGGCGAAAGATCCGGAGAGCGAGCCGGACAGAGAAGCAATTCAATCTGGTGATTGACGAAGAACCTTTGGACAATGCGTGCCACGTGTGGTCGCGCATTATCCTGTTGAAATATGGCTGTGGCCAAGCCCTGAAGGTAAGGAAGGATAACTGGCTCCAACACCTAGGAGATGTAGCGCTGGCTGTTTAAAGTATCGGCAATGCGTACAAGAGGAGTGCGAGAGTAATATCCAATACCGCCCCATACCATAATACCCGGTACAAGACCAGTATAGCGGTGCATTACACAGCTGTTTAGCATCCTCTCTCCACGGTGTCTCCAGACTCGAATCCGACCATCGTGGTGTTGCAGACAGATGCGTGACTCGTCAGTAAAGACAACTTCATGCCACCCACATCCTTTTTTCATCGCACCATTGGCGGCGGAGACGTCTGTGGTTCTGCGTTAAGGGTAGACCAAACAATGGACGTCTTGCGGACAGACCACTCTGCTGCAAACAGCGTTGAATGGTACGCGCAAATACTGAATGATGCGTTACAGACTCAATGGGCTGTGCTATGGTTCGTGATGTGACTGAGCGATCTGTCACTGCCATGCGCACAATTTGCCTGTCCTCACGTGAAGTAGTGCACTGAGGTAGATGCGATCGACCACGTTGGTCTGTCGTACCCTCCTGCATCCAACGGTTATATATCCGCATTACAGTTGTTTGGTTTCGTCCAACACGACTACCGATTTCTCTGAAAGATAATCCACAATCTCGGTAGGATACTATCCTTCCTCTGTCGAACTCGAATACTTGATCAAAAGCTGATCGCTTTTTTCTACGAGACATAACTGATCGTTTTTTGAAAAAGCCACAAGAAAAACACAATTGCCGAACTGGAAATCGTTGAAATCTCCAAGCCTTAATAGCGCTTGAGTTGGCGCCACAGGCGTGCGTGATTTGTGTCTGCGCTGAAATTCTAATCATTTGCATATCTCACCTCCGCTAATGCATGTTGTAAATTTCATGTTATTTGCGTGCTTCCTTCAGGGTGTTACATTTACGGTGGCCAGCAGTGTATTTGTAATACAAGTAAATTTCCACTTGTAAAAAAATATTAGTTATTTTGTTATAAAAATTTATTTAAAAAAAGTTACAAATAGAGGCTATTATAGAATAGTTAGGAAATACGGAATAGGTGGTTTAAATTATCAGAAAACTAATTAGACTTCATAAAGCGTAATTATTTTTAACTATAAAAATCATGTTTTCAAAGATAAGTCTATTTAGAAAGTCACCAATGTTATCTTTTTCTGCTCCAGTAGAATCAAGATGAGCCCACAGAAAGTATCTGAAGTATAGAATCCACATTTTCCCTCGTTAGTCTTCGGAGAATTTTCCATTGCAGAAGATCCTTACAGTGACTTTTTTTTCTGGTTGTTTAGTTGATGGTATGGAGTCCATTACAGATGATGTACCAAAAAGGAACGATTCATCGCTACAAACATTGGAGACATCTCTAATAGGTTTTGGTCAAGATGGTTGGTCTAAGTTTAATTTCTCAACTAAAGATTTTTGAATGGTCAATTTCTTTTGTTATTTTGAAGCTTCTGGTTCTTTCTTTTTGTTCTTTTTCAGTTTAAGTTTAAGTTTTTCAGTTCAACTTTTTTTTATACGCGACGTATATTATTATAGAAATAGATCCAGTTTTCTATGTAAAAAAATACCGTGTAATCCGTAATAACCGACACGCTATCTTGGCGAATGATCCTTTAAAGGAAAAGACAAAACATTGACAGGTAAAATAAAGCTCAGAGAAAAACAAATTATGCCTTTTTTACTCTACATTATGCCTTTTTTACTCTACATTATGCTTAACATCAGTGTTCTCGTAGCATGTGTACTAGCTGGTTAAAATGTTTGAAAACTTACCTGTAAGTTTTTTTGAAAATTTAGAAAACACACTTTGTTCTGTAGCAGGTAATGCGACAACAAGCGGTCAGTTATCACTACCGATGCAGTATGAGAATCTTTTTTTTATTAGTTCATGGTTTTCCCTCGCGTTAGCAGCTACAAATAGAACCAAAGCGGTGTTCTATATTTACCGCGATTTTATTTCATATAATACCCTCTTCTCTTTTTAATGCATTGAGAGAAAAGATTTCTACGTTTTTTAGAAAGCAAAAGGTAGGATACTTCAAACATTCTGGAACTAAAGTAGATCGTCACAAATTAGCTTACTTAGAAGACATCACGACTCGCATGAATATCTTGAATCTCGAAATTCAAGGAAAAAATAAGCTTGTATATATACTCTCTTGAGATATTTATTCAAATTATAGTGAATTTTAGTAGAAGACATTTATTCAAATTATAACTTTTGCTATGGGAATCAGAATTTCAAGAATAAAACTATTTTCACTTTCTAAATCTCCGAAGCCGGCAGAAATTACGCGGTCCGTCGTCAAAAGCCCTCATGTAGCTGAACAGTACGACGTAAAGATTCACTCACTCACTCACCCGAAACCCGCAGAGGGATATAAAGCCAGACATTTTTTGATGACACAAAAAGTTTGTTTTTATTTGAAATTTGACTCAATTCCTAAGCAACCAAAAGTCTTAGATTTTGTACTCAAAGAATGTTTTACTCTTTTGAAAATAGCTATGGTCAAAGGACATAGATAATTTATATGAGCAAAGGGTTTGGTGCCAATTTTAGAAGAAAAAAAACTAACATAGTTTAATGACCCTATAAAAATACAAAAAAGTTAACTATCAAATAAATCAGAATATTAACAAAATTATTAAAAAAACAGACCTCTGAAATGTTTACTGATATTTTAATTGGAAAAGAAACAATTATACAATTATGGATCACTCAGAAATTTGGCACACTTATACTAATTAATAATTAAAGAAATAAAAATTTTTTTTTTAAAATTCCCAACATTTAAATTGGTTACAATAACATGCATCTATCTAAAATGTTGTTGTTGGTCAGGGTAATATAAAATGCTTTCTGTAGGTTAGTCTATTGATGAACAGTTTTGAAAAAAACCTGGTTAGATTAGCTAATGTGTGTGTGTTTTGTGGTTTAGTCATAAATATATGCAATAAATCTTATATATTCTGTGTCTGAGTCATATTTAAAAATATTTAACTCCCAAATCGTTCATTACCATTCTCACACAAGGCTTTAGAATTGTTTACTTATGTTTGAATGATATTGCAATAAAAAATAACCAATGATACACATGTAGAAAATTTGAGCCATTTTATAACTATACTTCTGGCCTTCCAAAATGAAACACTGTAACAGGTGAGATTTTATTTTATTTCACGTTTTATTAACGTCACACTCTAAAGTAACAAGAGGACTATTGGCAAAAACTTCGTAATTTTGAATCTGAGTCAAGTGATGAGGAAAACACTTAAACTGGTATTCCGCTTTCCAAACTTCTACGTCATACCAACGATACACAGCAAAATATACTACAGTTAATATTATTGTATAATTAATATAAAATTCAATGGTCAAATAGTTGAAATAAATGCCTTGTTTCTCTTGAGAAGCACGAAGACATCCATACTCGGTATCAGTAGCGCACACAAAAAATTTTCAAGGGGAGGAGGGGTCCATGGTCGAAAGTCCCCCATTTCGTATCATACCTCAAGACAACACCAATTAATTCTTCTGATATTGTCGATTATTTTAACAAAAAACAGTAAAAAAATAAATTATTGAATTAATAATTAGCATTAATTAATGAAATAAATTGTTAATTACAAGTTCTTAATTAAATTTTGCGTTATATATATATATATATATATATATATATAGGATAATATATCATCAATCGAAAAAAGCTCATTGGCTTTGGGGGTGTCCGGACCCCAGGATACTCCCCTTGTGTGCGCCACTGCTCGGTATGGCTTACACAGGATTGGTTAAAATTTCAACGTACCTTGACATTGAAAGAAGCGAGTTTTGTATGTACTCAGGGGATATTTTAGTTTTTAGTTCCTGTTCCTTTTACATGTCAAAGTTCACCTAGTACAGGAGCTGGTGGTGTATGTTGGATCCGTCGTTTGTCAATCCTCATTAACCTTTTTTCGACGAGTTAGTGAATAATAACGTTGCACTGTTCTGGCGAGGGCTTTTGGCGACGGACCTCGTTATTTTGAACCATGGTCAAGTGATGAGGATGACACCTGAGCTGGCACCTCCCTCTCCTAACTACTACACCGACGGAAGGACGCGTTTGAGCTCTCGACAGATTTAACGTGCATCGCTCCACTACACGACGGGTCTTCAGCGGCACTAGGTTCGAACTCATGACACGCGGGTCACGAGTCAATTACCTTGGCATTGATGGGTCTATCTACGCGGCCATCGATGAGCGACAAATGTGAACGGGCAGGCCAAGGCAAGAATGCAAACTGATCAGCAATGAGGAACTGATGAATAACGAGTGTACCACGCAATATTGCTAAACTTGATCGCAGTAAAGTCTTCGGTGTAGAGCAGTGGTCTTCAAACTTTATCGAATCATGGAACCCTTAGACTTATAAGGAGTTCTGGGAGAACCCTATCGTACACTTAGAAAAACAAATCTTAAAAAAGTCAACGTGTTGTATGAATTTTATATATAAAAGAAAAATACAGTATTTCTTAGTAAAGCTTTTAGCTAAGAATTGATGTAATTTAGTAGTTAATATGATTTCGTGCTCCAGGTGCTACCTTCCCTTACAAATTTTCTGACATAAATATTTTGATAAATGCCTGCATTTTTTTTGTGTGCCCAAGATGGCCAAATTTAGCTCTGTTGAAGTTATTTGCAGTAACGTTTCCTTTTTTGCATTTAATGTCATTCTTTATTTCGCTTTTGTTGCCACATACGTTAAAAGATTTTTCAAATAAACATTTCTTCCGTAAGACGTTCAAAGCCTCTAGCTGAGTGGCATAGTTGGTTAGAGTCTGGCTTTCTGCGCCCAAGTTTGCGAGTTCGACCCCGTCCCAATTCGGTGGATTTTTATGAGGCAAAAAGTCGACAGCGTTCATGTCGTATCATTATCCGACCTGTTAAAGATCATAGAACACCTGTTTGACTAGGGTGCTTTCACTGAAGTTAAATTCCTAGTACAATTACGCAGCATCAGAGCTCATGTGCTCCTCTACGGGAGGGAAACTCTGTGTCAAAATGACATTGTGGCAATTAGTATCCTCCAAAATAGTGCCACACTAAAAGGTGATACCAGTTCTCGGGGAATGTGTTAGGTCTGCGATAATAATTCCAATCCGCAGCCCCATTTGAAAGAAAAAACATTTAATTGTTTATAACTGTTAGAAGCAAGCTTTTTGATATAGTATCGAAAATAATTTTTTACTCGAAAGAATTTTTTATTCATTCATTGTGAATTTTCTTCTCCCAAAAAATATTCTCTTATATTTTTTAGTTGAAAAATTGTACACATTATATACGTTTGAACACTGTCCTTTAAAATCAATTCATTTCCATTTAATTCACTCATTAGATATTTGTTAGTTTTTCAAAACATTGCCCATCATCCTGTTAGAGACACAAATTGTTGTTAATGCATTTATTTTTTTCCTTTAATTTTTTAAAAATGTATATTAATTTAATATATTTACTTCATTTAGAACAGCAGTCATGTCTGCTCAATAAGATAAACTTCGCAACCATATTTCATCTCATGATTATAGTGCATTGTTATGACTTGATTCGTTTAAAGTTGTGGTGACCTGTAGCCACCCCTTACACTAATACCTTCCTGTCTATCTGAAAACTCGGCTGGATGTGTTGGAGGAACTAATTAATCGAACGACATGATTCCAATTCAAACTGATTTATTGATTCTTATCAATATATTATGAATAGACACAACACAATAGTAATTAAGATAAATAAACTAGAGTGGAGTGCAGAGGTGATATATCAATACAAGCGAATAATAGTACAGAATTTCAACTGAATCTAGGACAGCTTAAACGCGCACAATTACAACTACGCCTCACTATAATAATCTGATTTACTTAATCAAAGTCACTAACCTTATATTTTACTGCTGTGGTTCCTTCGTGACGAACTTCAGGTACTCAAATAAGCTGGATGAATTGACGAAGACTCCATGCTCCGTAATAGTGAATTTCAATACTTTAAATCCGCTTCTCTTCACGCACATCAAAACGTATCAGGCTCGCTTAACTTGTCAACAACTACCTGTCGACTTCTCGATCTTTAATTTACTTGACTTCTCACTTCCTCTTACTTAGCTCTCTTCAACTCGCAAAAACCGAATTTATACAATATTCCTTATTTACATAAATCAAGCCTGGCTCTCGATGAAGGTTGGTTGAAATAAATAATTTGAATTAAAGGCTAAAAGAAGAAGTTAGTGAAAAACCGTATAGATCCGTCACAAAGTAAATCTGAATTTTAAATGTAAAAGCAGAGGGTTCTATATTTTCTAGATATTTATGCTCCCAATAAAGCAAATAATCATTAATTTAATTACCTTGCTTTTGTAAAATTTATCATTTTTACAGCATCATTTAAATCATTTTAAATAAATTCTTTATTCACATTTTACTACATCCATTCCAAATAGGATGTTATGATTAAATTTCATTTTTAATTACTCTATTCTTTTATAAGCTTTAAAGAATCGAAAAGGGGAAATTGGCTCTCCATGTGCAAACAACAAAATTACTCCAATAAAATATTAGCTGATTTATTATTGACTTGGGGTATTTAACTCAGTTTTCTATTCTTTGATCTCACATAAAATTACTTTTTGCTTAATGGTCTTTTAAACTATCTGATCTAGTACTTGTGCAGTAGTTTCAGGCGAAATGAAAAAGTATTGAGAGAGATTGAATTTTATAGAAATTTTTACAGAGCTCAAACGTAGATTTTTCACATTTCTTTTAACTATAAATATTTTTTCTTTTTGAATCAGCTTTATCGGTGGGATAATTTTACTCTTGTTATAAATTCTATTTTTCTTTCTCAAAAGCACTTTATAAACAAACAGTAAGCAGTCTAGCTGGATAAAATTACTAATTTAGCAGGTGTTATCCCTCTTTTATAATAAAAATAAAAAATTCGAATTTCATTTATTGTTTCCTTACTTTGTTAAGCACAATATTTTTGCTGCATAAGCAAACAAAATTACCTCAAACGATACTTTAAACATCAACTAAACACAACAATAAAAGATGTTGCTAAATAAATAAATATTTAATATATTTATTTAAAAGTATAAGAAAATCAAAATTCGAAAATTAGGTGTTTGATTACTTTTATGTGGCACTCTTTTCTCTTTTTCTGTAGTGTCTCTCAAAAAATGTTCGTAAACTTCCAATTTTCTGAAACATTTAATGTTTTCGACTCATAAAAATTAAAATATGGGAATTATAATTTTTTAAAATAATATCTGCAATTTACTCTTATTGGATAATCAATTTTTAAAACATAGTATAACTATTATTTGAAAAAAAATTCAAGGAAAAACTACTGAACAATTACGCAACGAAATTCTTCGTACATTTAAAAAAAATCTGATCATAGAAGATTTTTTTATCAAACGTGGTTACTGCAGCGAATCCTTACACGTTATTTACTGAAAGATAATATAAGCATATTTTATTACTTATAAAAAGAGTGCAAAATAATTCAGTGTTTTATTCGCAAACGATGACTGAAGACCAAGTAAAGTGATGTTGATGCAATAAAAACGTCTTCCTAAATGAAGACCGCCTCCGAAGACAAAATAAAGCTATGTGAATAAAATAAAAATGTCAACTTCCTAAATGAAGACGGTGTTTGTAGACCAGGTAAAGCTATGCGTCAGCATTCTAATCTAGGACTGTTTTTTTTCAAGACAGGGTAAAGCTAAGCGTCAGCATCGTAAGCAAGGACGGTTTTCTGAGACAGGTCATGTTATGCGTCAGCTTCCTAAGCCAGGATGGTTTCCTAAAACAGGTTAAAGCTATACGTTAGCATCCTAAGTAAAGACGGTCTTCAAAAGACAGGGTAACGGTATATGGATACAATAAAACCGTGAGCTTCTCAAGCGAAGACGATTTCCTAAGACAAAATAAAACTATTTTAATTCAATAAAACCGTCAGATTTCACCGTATTTACTCAGAAAGGCTTTAATGATATAATCGGTACACTATGGTGCAGAATTAGTGAGTTTGAAATTTTTAAAAAATTATTTCTAGACAGTTTCAAATGAATAGATAGTTTTTGATGTATCTCATCATGGTATATTTATGATTTGATCAACATATTTCTTAAGATTAAATTTAAATTGGGAGATTTAATTGTTCTACTGAGGATTTTAAGGTGTGAACTCCAACTAACATAACGATAAAACTATCAGGTAGAATTATTTTTTTAATGGGAGTAAATAGTGTGAATTTCTGTTTTTTTTTTTTTTTTTCATAACTTATTCTCTAAATTTTTTTCACTTCTCATAATAAAGTCGCTTTTTTTTTAGTAATTAATTCTTCTTTAAGCCTCAAATTATTTATTTATTTTTAATTTTTTACTGATTTCATTTCATTTTATTTCTTTTTTTGTCATTTTGAAATTCCTCACATTCAGTTTATTTATCCTAGTACTTATACTCTTTAGCGACATTTTACATGGAAAATGTAAGTAAATTTCTTCTTATTCCACTTTTTAAATTCTTTTAAATTGTCATAATTGTACAGTTTTCATTAAGTTTAAGGAATATTTTTTTATTCTTCACAACTCGTTTTTTTAGTACGAGGCTGCCATCTTGAATAAAATCTACATTGCGTCTAAAGCCTATTTTAACCACGCCCTATTTGGCCTATAACGGAATACTAAGACACTGTCATAGTTTTAGAAGAATTAACTATATTGCATTTAAAAAAAACATGTACTCTTAAAATAAACGAAAAATCTAATAACTACAATATTTAAATGGCCAAAACGCAGTAGTTGCATTCGAAATCGTGTCGAATGAGTTTTACTTTGTGACGCCGCCAAATGAATTCGAATAAGTACGAATCTATAAGCTGTCGTGCAGTTCCGTTACTTTTCTTATTTCGCTTAATTCCATAGTCTTTCGGGTTCATGTGTATTAGACCATATTTTGGGAAATACTTCCCTGCGTTCGCTTCCGTAGAAAATAGGCTCCCACTATGCGTTAGAATTCATTAAAAGAATTATTTTAAATTTTTGGAAACACTATTTTGTACGGTTGAACCCTTCTTGAAAAATACTATGATTCCTACAATATTTATTAAGGAATATTTGTTATTCGTGCAAATTACAGGTACTTCAGAGATTCAGAATTAAAAATGGAAATTGACCCTCATTTGTAAGCAACATAAGGTTGCAATAAAATTTTAGCTTATTTATCATTGGCATGGAAGTCTAAGTCTCAATTTTCTATTCCTAGGATTCACATTTTTTCCCCACAGAAAACCCTTTTTAACCAGCTGATCTTACTTGTAACTACACACTCGTGTTTTTTTCATATAATTAATTAAAATATTAAGTATTTTTCTCATTAGTTCGTTCTGGGAGAAATTTGCATAACGACTTATTTTCTTAAACTGTATGAGTCATAAAACAACCAGCCGAGACTATCAAAATTGGTCATACCAGATTCGTTGAACTGCATCCTAAACTTATAGGATTAATTTTAAAGGAAATATAAATTGTTCTTTACATAATATACGAATGTCTCAATTAATCACATGGTGAATATATTAGAGAATGACAAAATACCAGACTCTTTGATATTCATTATCAAATTTTCAAGATATCACGTCCTTAATATACAGCTTTGTTATCATTACATCAATTGCAATTTCACCAATTCTTTACCAATTCGATAATTGATACGAAAAAAACCTTATTTTTTGGAATGCAAATATTTTGAGGACAATTTTTTTTCATTTAGTCCTTTCCCTTGACGTTTAAAATATTCCTAACTTTTTACGAAGTTGTGGATGATGAGACTCCCAAAACTCCTGATTACATACGCACATACATATAAATTTTTTAATTTAGCAGTATTTAAGATATTGTTCATGATTATTGCTTCACACTCAACACACAATCCACTGTTTTTAATTATTATACTTTGTATCTTTCAAAAAGAACCTTGAAGTGTAAGGAGTTTAGCCTCGAGAGGGCGTTATGACTTTTCTACTTATACCCCTTACTCATTACTCCTTTTTTCCTATCCATAGTTGGATTGTTTCTTCGCTATTTTAATTGTTGCAGTTAGCATCTCTTCAAAAACAGCCTTGAAAAGCATGGGAAGGTGTTAGGACTTTTTATCTACCACTTCAACCCTTCTTGACTATATTTCTATAAAATGAAATGATTATTAGAGTTTTAGCCATGAAAGTTAATGACTTCAATCAACTCTTATATAATAATTTAAATAATTTACATCTTATCGATTTCCAAAACCATTTATAGAAACTACTTTTAACAAATGACCTTCATGTTGGATTTAATTACTCAGGATGCATTCACGTTCACACATCGAGAAAAACTGTTAGCCTGTACGAAGGAAGTCTAATGTTAGAGGAAAGAAATATTCTGTGCAATTTTATCTCGTACGTTGTTTCAGATTAGATGAAGAGTAAAAAAATATTTATATATTGTTAAAAACTTTCTTTAGGAATTAGTTGACAGAGCTTTGACTTAAAAGTTTATTTGATTCTCCTTTTCACCAATGTGTTTATCAAGTAAGATATTTAACAAAACTACATTCCATATTCATAAATTTACATTAAAGAATATTATTACTAATTAAAGTATAGGTAAAATATTTTTTCCTCTTTTCATTTATACTTTTTGAAGGTGCTTCTAAAAAAGGAAGCTTGATATTTCCGGAAATGAAAAGAGTAAGTCCTAGCTATTAAAATAAATTTTTATAATATCTGGATAAAGTTAAAATAAATTCATTGAAACACTAACCAAATTTATAATATATTTTCTATTTTTAATTTACAAATTAGGTCTCTTAAAAAAATATTGATAAACAAACTGAAGCCTTTTTACAAAGATTTTTATGACACTGTAAAATGTTTGCTTCTTTTAGTCTTAAGAAAATCTAATTTAATTTCGCTTAGTATTTTTCTTTTTCTGTATATTTTCTAAGTTATAGAATTACTAAATAATAATTAACAAAGTTATTACTTCTTAACCATATTTTCAAGATAACTATTTAAAAACTAAATACATTTGTCTATTTTAGTTTAACAAATTATAACTCATAAAATAAAATAACTAATAAAAACACTGATTAAGAGGAAACTAAAAAAATTAAATTTATAGTTAAATCAATGATATTTTATTGTCTGGTATCTACTTTATTTATTTTAAATTGTCTTCGAGATTCCAAAAAAAACATAAAACGACAAAGAAAAGATTAATCAGATCCGAAAGTGAATCCGATGTTGGTAAGTAAACCTTATACTGAATCATTTTGCTTATTTAATATTCTTACAAAAGTGTATTAATTTTTAAAACATATTTTGAAACTAACATTTTTAATATACTATTTTTTTCACTTCTAATAGAACCATTTTTTGAACGTTTTAAAATGTTTAATGTAGGTTAATATAGATTCTTAAAAGATGTTTTAAAAAACGCATGCACGAATATTTAAATTTTTCATATGATATTTTGTATTTTGAAATATCTTTATTTTTAGAATCAATAAATGACGAAGATGACAGGAAAAGCCTCTTCGGCAACAAAAACAATAGAAAGCCTTGGAGCCTTGAAGCAAGCTCACCCAGAACAGAAAAAAAAAAAATTGGCAGTTATAGAGACTGCCGATAGAAGTGAAAACTTAGAACTTTTAGTTTAAAATTTGAAATTTCATAATGTTTGAATTAAAATTATCAACATCAATCAGGTTTTCACATCTATTGACACTTCGAGCAACAACTAAATGCATGTTTATATGATTTTTTATTATTCAAATATATTACGGGCTATACAAGATCATGACAAAATATAAATACAATTCCATTGAAGTAATAATTAATATACAATCATATTATTTATGGATAGTATTTGTATTTACTTAGATTTCAATGTATTTGATTTTTAACATTAATTTAATTGTTTGCATCATTTTCATCATTCATTTCAACAATACTTAGACTTTTTGTCCTTTCAATTATTTCATTTTGTTCTAAAAAAGATACAATAGGCTTATGGTAACTAAAGTAAGAAAGGAAAATGTTTGATTCAAATTTATCTAAGTATCGCGTAAAAACCCCATCGATAGTTGTTTTATATTTTGTAGTACTGAGTTTTTTTTCCGAACATTGGATATATTTAAATTAAGTGTTCCTCTTAGAAAATCAATTAGCGGTAGATTTTTATCATCTGCAAAGTTAATATTGAAGTCTCCACTTAAAATCATCGGTACATTACCATATATTTTTCGCCAAATCTTTTTCGAGTATTTCAGAACTTTCTTTTGTATAAATCATCAAATTTTCGAATAAAAATGGTTGTATCTGTCTCATAGATTTTCCAGGCGAAATATAAACGGCAAACATTAATATGTATTGCCCATTCTCTCGGAATCGCAACGAGCAGTGCACAGTATATACACATTGAACTTTTCATTAAATCCATTGAATTTCACTTATAAGATATACACAGCACTATACGCCAGCTGTATAGCTACTGATATACTGCTATAAGCATGTCGGTGACGCGAACGCCCGAGATTTCACCCATCCAAAAAGTGTCTAAGGCGAACAGCACACTGCGCATGCGCCAGTCAGAGCATGTCGGTGACGCGAACTCATAAGATTTTCCCCTACCAATAAGTGACCAATGCCGCTAAAGAAGTTTTCACTTTAAAAAAAAAAAAAACAAGAACAATATGACAAGTCACATCCGACGACTTGAGACTGGCGGAGGAGATATATATAACTCCACTGTTCATCTACAAAGGACCACTCAACCACTGGGCTTTCCAAATGTATAATTATCATCATTATATGTCAGTGCTTCTCAAAGTTACAATATTTACGACCCAATATTTAATCATCATTTTCATCGCGCCTCCCATACAGTAACAACGTGTTGAATTCAATAATACTATACATTGACGCTAAAGCTACAATACGACTTTCACCTCTTAAGTGCTACCGGCGTATATAAACATCTCGCTCAACCAAAGTCTCAATTGCCCCAGACGTATATATACGTCTTTCTGAAGTATGATCTTTTCTGTGCACTGCTATTCATAAAATTATTCCGAAGGCTTTGGAATGCAATAAAAGGACTTTGACAGTGTGTTTGCGAAGGATTTACTTAGTTCAGAGGATTTGCTAATTTATTCCTTTTCTCTGCCCCCCCCCCTTAATACATCATATACACGCACCTCCGTGGAAAACTGTGGGGTGAGAATCGTATAACTTTTAGTCGACAGTTAAAGGATTAATTGAAAACCATACAAATTATGAACATAATTTTTATAATTTGTGTATATAATTTTATACAAGGTGTCCAGCCTTAATGTGACCCAATAGCTAATTCCCGAACCGTTTGGTTTAGATATGCACTTCCAATTTGAAAAATGTTTTATAAGAGGTAAAGCATGTTTTTAAGTGCTTTTCGAACCAAAAACCACATTTAAAAAAAATTACGAAAATTAATTTTTATATGGTTCCCAGGTCCTACCACTTATATTTAGGAAAAGACGCAGTACACAAAAACAAAGTAAACAAAAAAGTTTCATTTTATTACGATAAAAAATGACCGAGTTATGCCTACATAAATTTGAAGCATAAGAGTTGCTCAGAAATTATATAAATTGAGTTAAGAGAACAGTAATTCACCATCTACAGAAAGAGCAAAAGAAAAACATCATAGTAAAATTAGAACATCGTAGTAAATATCATAGATTGATAATTTTCATTGCTGTATGGCAAACAATAAAAATTAAATTAAAGAAATACAACTTGTACCGAAAAGATTATAAAGCAGTTGTTTTAACAAATAGCAGCAAAATAATACAGGATTTGCAGTTCAAATTATAGCCTAATGTGGAATGATGCGCCAATCATGAATCAGGGGTTTTATTATATCAGAATGATCAAATTAACTTAAATAATGGTGAAGGCACGAGACAAGGGAATACGTCTATGACAACTCCCAGTTTTATACAAGCGTTGTGAACAGCACGGGCAATTGTACAATAAGATGGATGTCTTTGAGTGGGAAATTCAATGGCATAAAGTCTTGCCGAATCTCTCTTATTTCGATTACACTGCCCATAAAACAGTACCATTTCGCAGTACTCATTTGTATACATTTCGTTCCCCCGTAATTCTACTCCCGTAGAATTCGTAATTTTAGAATACGACTGTATGCAATTGCAAGCAACTACACAACAGATTTTTAACGTTCGTCATGATTAGCAAAAACGCAGCAAATCAGACTGAACCGCAGCATGTAAGTCTATTTTTTGGTACTGCTTTTAAAACGTTTTCTTCGTCCAAAATATTTAATTTTTCTATATTTTATACGTACACAGAATAAATTTTATTTCTTAAGTACTCAAAACGATTTACATAAAAGCGACGTGCAAGAGTGAAAGTTTCCTGGCAGAGTTCCAACTAATTTCACTTTGGAGACGGCCGCTTACCAGCTTCTTGAAAATAGCTGAGAAAATGGATAAAATGTAGGAATTTCGAAGTTCCATAACTTGGCCAGTTTTTATTGTAATAAAATGAAACTTTTTGTGTACTGCATCTTTTTCTAAATATAAGTGATAGGACCTGGGGACCGTATAAAAAGTTAATTTTTGTAATTTTTTTCTAAATGGGTTTTTTTGGTTAGAAAAGCATGTAAAAACAAGCCTTACCTGTTTTAAAACATTTTTCAAATTGGAAGTGCATATCTAAAACGAACGATTCGGGAATTAGCTATTGGGTCACATTAAGGCTGGACACCCTGTATATGAGAAGCCCATGGGGTCATTGAAAATTATTAATATTGTTCTTAACTTAGTATTGTTATATTAATTCTAAAAAAACATTGTGTAGTATTGATACATTTATAAGTGTATTATGTTAGTGTAAATAAGTAATTTTTTTTATTAAGTTAGAATATATTTTTTTGTTTACTTTCAGTAAATTAATAATTTTTAAATCGTCTTTTGTTTTCGGCGTTTCAATATGCTCGCCCCCCCCCGCCCTTCCTACAGTTGTCACGCCTCCTTAGGAGAGCGCACCCCCCCCCCCCCCCAGTTTGAGAAAAGTTGTTATATGTACGTTGCTTCTCGATTTCCTGTTTTGATGTTCACTAGTACTTTTATTTTCAGTTCCTCAGGAAACAACTTGTAGTAGGCAGATTTACTCCAGTTGAATAAACTAGAAGTATAGATGATTTTTTTAAAGAAAAATATCAATATGAGTTATATTTTTCGCATCTCAGCATGCTATCATCCACGGATGATTGTATAGACTATTTTAAATAGACAAACCAGAATCATGAACCTAGTTGTCAAGGGCGATTTTGGTAGTGGATAACAATGCCAATGCTTTCCATTCTCTGCTCAGCGGTTGTATCATACAAGCTGATTAATTGTATCAATTCATATAGTGTACCAATTTAAAAAAAAGAATAAAACTTTCTAAATTTTGATAGATTTACATTTTTTTTTATGATAGAATTATAATAGAATTTAGTGCACACAAATAAGAATATACACATAAAATAAAATTATTCATTCTGAACTGGACCGAAAATCATTATTTTTGTCGGAATGAAAACCTGAACTTATAACCGATATATATATATATATATATATATATTTATATATATACATATATCGGTTAAGTTCAGGTTTTCATTACGTCAAATATATATATATAAGGATAATTAAATTAGATCTAAAATTAAATCCTAACCACTTCTAACTTTTATTTTCCCGTTACATCTTCAAGTATTAAATTTATTACCCAGTTCGGGAATGTAGAACACATTGCCTTAAAAGAAGTTCGCCGGCTCTGACCATTAATTTTTAAAACCGATATATCAACCTTAAATTCTCAAGTATACCGCTTCAATAAGACATGTACTTGAAGACATCTGGCTTTTGAGGGGGCCGCCTATTCATATGGTTAACACGTGTCCTTCTCTTTCTCTCTCTCTTACAAACAGATTACAAAATGATCTCATGGAATAAAGATGGTTAAAATCCAAAGTCTTGATATTCACTCGAAAAACACGACAGCAATAAGCCGGCAGGATACCGGAAGGAGGAAACCTGCAAATTAGTTTTAAATTTAATGTAAAGCCATCGAAAAATTAAAACATTTAAAAAAAAAAAGAAAACGTGGAAAGCCACGGATGGAAGTAAAACTTCTTTGGCGACGTTGGCCGTAAATGCAGGAATACATCTAATTATATTAAACTGCTAAGAGAACTTACTTTAATCAAATAAAATTCGAACTTCATTTATTGTATGAAAATATTTTTATTCAATTTTCTGCATCATCATTTTCCAAGAAAGAAACAATAGGTGTGTGGTAACTAAAGTAGGATATAAAAATCCTCGATTGTAGTCAATCAAGAAAATGTGAGAAAACTGCATCAATCGTGTGGTTCCGTATACTCTTTTTCCTTCTCTAGAATCAGTATTCATTGCCAAATTCAGTGTCTGTTTCAAGAATTCAATGAGTAGCTTTGCTTCTTCTGAAGCAAAATTAACATCAAAGTTTCCAGTTAAGATAATCGGCTTTATTTCATCATCGGATCCAATGATTGCAGCAGTCTCTGATGTGTACAGCACTAAAATTTTATGGATAAAGATGATAAACGCTGCGGTAGAACCTGGTGACGTATAGACTTTCGCCTGGATTTGCTGCTAGTTTTGCTTTGTTCTTTCTTTTTTTTCCTTTCACGAAACTTTTTTTCCACTTTTTGCATTTGCTCTAGGCATTCTGACCAGAATTAATTTTAATTCAATGGAAATAAAAATTTTAATGCAACATTCACAGAAGTTACTGTGTTTGTTTACAAGACGCTATCCGTAGTGATTCTTGGGTGAACGTTAGTGACATATACACAATGTCCCAGACACTCCTTCCCCTCAGGGGGCTCACCTTCTTTAGGTGAGTACGGGTGTCACAATCCCGAGGTGCCCTAGTGATATTTTCCTTTTCTCATGGAGTTTACTGTCTTTGGTAAACACGGGCTTCACGAACCCGGGGTACCCTAGTGATCCTTCTCTATTTACGACCCTCTTTCTTGTCATTCAATTAATTCTTTCTTTCTCTTCCCGTCAAGACCACAGATATTAAACCAAATGTTTGGCGCAATATAGCCGAAATCGGCTCTTGCGCCAATAAACCCCAAAATCACTCACTCACCCAGACACTCCCGTAACGGGTGAGTGAATATTAACGCCCCACTGTTCAGCTACACGAGGGCTTTTGGGGACGGTCCGCGTAATTTTGAACCATGGTCAAGTGACGCGGACGACACCTGAGCTGGCACCCCCCTCTCCTAATTACCTCACCAATGGGAGGACGTTTGAGCTCTCGACAGATTTAATGTGCATTGCTCCCCTACACGGTGGGTCTTCAGTGGTACTGGAATCGAACTCATGACATGCTAGCCCTGATCTGATGCCTAGATAACTCGGCTACCGCGGCCACCTCCCGTAACGGGAAGAGCGATATAATGGTATTACTTTGGGTGCGTTTATTCGTTGAAAATGGCACGTTTTTATTACATAAAAAACTACGAAAATACGCCACACGAATTCGTTACGAGTAGCATACTCTCACTTAACATCTCCAATACCTAAGCGCCTTCAGTCCAAATGCAAAATGCCCCACTCCATACCACCTTAGCAATCGTCCAACTTTTTCAGGGATATGACCTAAGTCACGTGGTGAACCCCCCCCCCCACCCACCGTTCTCTTTTCAGCCCGCTCACGATCTCCTCCCCATGACGACGTTTCGGGGGGATGGGGGGATCACTACTTCCGTTCGCTTTTTCACTGTTACGCAAAACTGGGCAAATTTCCCATTCACTCCGTGAGCAAAGAAGTTATACTTCAAAAACGGATGCCAAGTCAACCAAAAATATAATAGAAAAGTGCTGTAGAGAACATTATGGAACAGTGAAAGTAATGCGTGTCTCTCTTAGCGGAACGCAGGGTTGCCGGAGAAAAGAAAGCGCTGCTAACACGGGGAAGGGAAGCCGCTCCTCCGCAAGAAAAAAAAAACAATCTTCGATGGGGAGAAAGAGAAATAGAAAGGCTCCTGTCATCGAAAAGATAAGCACCGTTCCAAGAGCCAAAGAAGAAATAAAATTGTCTTATTCCCTTGAAGAAAATTCCAGTAATCAAAATTTTAAGATGGAAAATAAGGCAGAAGATCTAATTTAATCATCCTTACATTTTCCCCCCAATTTTAAAATTGGAGTAACGGTAGTCTTTCTCTCTTTCAAACAGATTACAAAATGATCTCATGGAATAAAGATGGTTAAAATCAAAAGTCTTGATATTCACTCGAAAAACACGACATATATATATATATATATATCTGTTAAGTTCAGGTTTTCATTCCGTCAAATATATATGTACATATGTATATATATATACAGGGGGTCCCGAATTCATGGTACAAACTTCAAGGTTAGGAACAGGACATTGTAGCAATCATTTGTTCTATAGCAATGTATGAGTGCAAGGGATGCGGTGAGGCACAAAAAATAAGCGATGAAATAAAAGACAAAGTGTTTATTGAAAGTGTTGTTGACAAGTGTGTAATGTTTACAATAACTTTTCTAAACTGCATCCACCAGTAGTGACACATGCTTGATAGCGTTGGGGGATCGATTGACTCACTTGTTCAAAGATGCCAGGTATTTCACGCACACGTGCAGCAGCTTCGGATATTTGAGCAACGAGATCCTCCTCTGAGTCGAGTGGAGTGGCATAAAAAAAGATTCGTCAGATGTCCCCCTAAAAAGTAATCGAGGCTCTTTAAATTGGGAAATTGAGGTGGCCAAGAGCTGGTCCACCAAGCCTAATCCATCGCGTCCCAAACGGGGCAATCAGGTAAGTGCGCACATCATTGCTGAAGTGGGCTGGCGCACCATCATGCTGAAACCACATGCGGTTACGAATGGCGATCGGAACATTCTACAACAGTTCTAGCAACACTTGTTCCAGAAAAATAAGATAACATTCGCTATTAAGTCGCGTTGGGAGCAAAAATGAGCCAATCAAAAAGTCGTTTTCAACACCAGTTCATACATTCCCACAGAATCGTTGTTGATACGCATGCGGTCACGTTACCCACACTGAGATGCATCATTTTGAAAGGTGGCTACATATCTATAAGATATCTAATCTGGTCCCCTACCGGTAACTCAACCAACCGATAATTCAATTTTTTTCTTTTCTTTTATTTCTCCTGTTTGTCCCTGATCACGTCCCTTGTGCCCTACGCTTGTAAACTACGTTTTGAAGCCCTGTAAAAAACTCAAACACTCCCGAAAATAACTTGAATTTTTGAGTATACCAGCAAGGCTCGTCTCTTTCGATTAAGACCACCACGGTGTTGAAGGCAGAATCGTGACTAAAATTTCGTGCAATTCGTTTCTCCATTTCAAATAATCAACGCACCATTTGAAAAACATACGCAAGAGGGATCAATCGAAGATAATCTCAACAATTGACGCACTGCTTAAATTCGCTTCTGCTACAGATGACGTCAAAAAGTATGGGCTGAAATCTTACACAACAAACCCTAAATCTGGCACTAAAGCTTTAGATATTTTTGGGCAATCTGTCCTCGCCATGAGCACATCATATCTGTCTTCATGCTTAGTAATGAAGTGAGGTAATGAAATTCTTTCCATCAGTCGATCAGTCTTACCTCCATCGATACCATATTCCCTTGATTACGTTTGATGAAATAATTGTTACTTGATTTCGTCTGGTCTGTCGGTACTGGGAGGCTCGGCATCCTATGGTCAAGAAGCCAAGCACAGAGCGTTGGATAAATAAATAAATAATGATTTCGTCCAATACGACCACTGTTCTGAGAAGGATAATCTACAATCTCTACAAGCTAAAATTTTTCCTAAGTCAATCTCGAAAACTTGATTGAATTTTGTATTTTTTCATGAGGTTTTGACGAACCTGATTTCTCAATCTAATATGTTTGCAACTAGCTAATAGGAACAAGTCAGCCGGAATTAATAATAGTTATAACTTATATGACTTAATGAGGCTCGACGAATGCAATAGATACCAAAACTTAAAGTGATTTTGACAATGAAAATTTTGAAATTTGACAGGCATGTTTCTTTTGTTAAAAAAAGATTCACCAGCTGAAACTCGACTTCCAAGAGGGATATTGACGAGGGCGTTATAGATTTTAAAAAAGTCCCGTTTTTTGAAATGTTAGACATAAAAACTTAAAATTTGGCAAACATGTCTTTCTTTTGAGTAGAGATTCGCTAAGAATGGGTTTGGGGTTAATCCACTCCAAGGAAGGCCTGGGAGGGGGGGGGACATGCAAGGGCGGAGGGGGTTATAGGCAAAAATTCCCGTTTTTGAACAATTACACTCTCAGATTTGAAATTTGAGAAAAGAGTTTCCTTGAACAGCGAACCGCTAAGAGTGAGTTTGGCAAAAATCAACTCCCAAATGGGGCTTCTCGTATGTTTTTGAACTATTACACTTACAGAGTTGAACTTCGGCAAACATCTTCCTTTGGTTGAGAAGAGATCCGCCAAGAATGGGTTTTTGAAAATTTACTTTAAAAAGAGGCTGTGTGGGGGTTGTTATAGATATGAAAAACTTCGTTTTTGAAAGGTTAGACTTACAGACGGTAAATAGGTTTCTTCTCTTGAGAGAAGATCCTCTGAGAACGGGTTTACTTACAGTCGTCTCTCTAGATGGTTGTCTGGCTTATGGGGCATAATAGATAAAAAAAAATCTCCATTTTTGAGTTAATAGACCCCCAGACACTTGAAATTTGGCAATCGTGTTTCTTTTGTTTATGTGGAGATGGTGCGCGTCTCTGACGTCAGCCGCGCTCTATCTCCACATAAAAAAATTACTCCCCATTTCATGCTCGCTAATTTTTTCAAAATCTTTTGGCGAAAGGGGCTTTTTAGAATTCTATAGGTATTGACATTTTTCAACTTCCTCAATCGAAGTGCCTCCATCATTTTATTCCATTTTAACTCGAACATTTCTGAAACTGCGCTTGACGAAGACGAGGCTGCCATCTTGTTTTCATGTAAGAGACGAAGAAATTTATTGGCTGAAATTCGGAGCAATTTTAATTTTGAACAACTTTTTTAGCTCACTAGCAAGAAGTTGTTCGAAATCGTTGCTATGGCGACTGAGTAAAGATTGGCCGAAATTGCGTCTGAAAGAAAAATTGTTCCAAATTTATGTACCTGTGATATGGCCTTAAGAAGCGAAATCTACAGGACTGTTTTTCAATACATCAAAAACTTAATGACAGAACTACTCATCAATAGTTTTAAGGCAAATTTAATGATAGGAATAGTTTTTTTAGGTGTAAATAACTTAAAAACAATATACAGTCATACGATATAATGCAAAATCTTTTGAAGCACACGGGTAAAGGCTAGTAGTAATGTACTTCCATTAAGGTAATCTTCATATATATATATGTTAAAGCAGCGGTTCTCAAGCTGAGGTCCGCGGATACCCCTGGGTATTCGCAGCTCTTTTCCAGGGTGTCTGCGAAGATCTCTCATCTAATAATATGATTTCCCTCTTTTGCGGACTATGAAAGACCTTGTGGAAAAATTGAAAGATGTGTCAGCCTAGACTGTAACACTAATTTGTCCCCTAAAATATTTCCTAGAACATGTATTTCAATCAACAATATTAATTCAGTTTTCATATTGTTTTCAATTACATAGCTATTACTGAAACGTAATATTTTCAAAAAAATATATAGTAGAAACACATGTACAAAGATAAGGAACTGAATTCACATAGCACGCCAGTACGATAACAGTTGCATCTATTTCTATTTCCTATTAAAATTGCGCTTGTTATTTATTTATTTGCATTTACATTGTTTTATTAATTTGAAACTAGTATTTTGTAATATTTTTATATATATAGATAATATTAGGTGTTTAATGTTTTCTTAAAGATAAAAAAGAATTGTTAAAAAATCTATATAAATGACAAAAACAGTCTTAGGACTTTTGTCTAGGAGCCTTTAAATCAGCCAGCCGTGTTTTGGAGGGGCCAAGGGGGGATCCACCCCTGGCCCCCCAAAACACGGAGAGAGTAGCCGTAGCGATCGAAAGTTTAAAAACCACTATACTAAAGAATTTAAATTCTATAAGAAATATCTCTAATTCCTTCAAAGCTTTTGCTTGGTATTTTTTCATTTGAAAAATAACTAAATTTACACATCAAAATAAACCGATGTATTAGCCTCATATTACTGGCTCAAAGCGACATCATTTTAGTGATTGTTTGAAAATGTACGATTCACACACACAAGGCCGAATCCCTTAAAAGAAATTACTTCTTTCCTACAGTGAAGCAAACTGTGGTTTCAACAATAGTTCATATATAATGTCAACAGTATTTCTGTACGGAACATTTTAAAACACGGGCAGTAAAAAACAATAGAATTAAGTCGCTTAAAAATTATTCTCCTTTTGATCGGCACGTTTCATTAATCTCGAAGCAGTCGAATAGTGGTATAAAATAATATTGTAATGACGAGATTAGAATAAATGGAAATAAATTTCTGCAGGTGAAAGAATTTTTGAAACAGAAAGAGCTAGAAGTATTCAATTTGAGGTATGCATGTGTTATGTTTATGAGCTGTGACACTGGAATTAGACTGATCCAAGAAAACTTTTCGCTTTAAATTTAAATTTTGTGTTTGTAATAAAGAACGAAAGATACAAAATTTATATTTAAGAAGAATGCAAACAGACATACTATTGTATATGAAATTTTTGAGTTTTAATAATGAAAAATATTGCTTTAATTAATATTTTGAAAAAAAAACATGAAAAATATAAAAAATATATTTTAAACTATAATTTTATGTCCTTTTAACATATCACATTGTTGCGAAGGAAATTAAAACTCTTTTTAACTATTTGAAAATTTAAAATAATGCTTATTCTAGAAATAAATTTTTTGAAATTTCTCCAATCGTGCATTTCAATTTTTGTGAAAAGTTTTTAAGTTCTTGTTTTTAAGTGACAGTAATTTTCTGCTTCAAATTGTATAGCTTTCAACTTTTCCTGCTCATGAAAGAAAAAAACATTTTTCACATAATGAAAATATTCATAAAAATAACTTCATTGCTTTGTTTTAAGAAAACAGAAATCAAATACTTTCATATTTAAAAAGTTACATTAAGTGTCTTCTAAAAAAACACACACACAAGTTTGAATGAGTTAAGATAGTTATTGACAAAAACTTTAATTATAACTTCTCCCAACTTCTTTCCCGAAAATCAATGAATTTTAATGAATGAGAGATTTATCGCATTGAAGAATTGGGAAAAAATTACCTGTGAAATCTAGATCGGATATTCAAGGTTTAAAGTAGAAATTGGAACGTAATACATACATACATACATACATACATACATACATATATATATATATATACATACATTACAAAAATATACAAAAAATAGTTATATACCTAAGATAACTTTTCTCTTTTATATATATTTGTGGGACGGCGTCTAGGGGAAGGTTCGATTTTAATGTTAAAATAAGCACGCAGAGTTAAAATAACCTAATTTATTAAAAACACAACTAAAACATTTACTATCTACAAGGGGTTTTAAATAAATGGAGATAGCACTATACCAATTCCGAAAACACGTACTCTTTCTCAAAACAGCGGAGAGAGCGTTTTTCTCTGACCTGCCTTCGTTCAAGCTTTGGTGCCACTCCCAGTTTTTTTTTCTGCCCCCTCATAAATACATGACCTTATCGTATCGCGCAGCTAAAACTCACGTGGTTTCGATTAGTGGTGCCATCTCTTACAATAAAAATCAAAAGAAGTAAAAGAAAACTTGCATTCCTTTCCTACAAGTTCAGCCATCCTGGAATCACTGACCTCAGTGATTTTACATACCATACAATAAAATATAGGCCTCTGCAAAATTAATATTAATCGGAGATAAAAATTCCAAGATAGACATTCAAATTTAAAAATAAGGATACAACTCTCAAAAATGAAATATTAATAGCAAAGAAAACAAAACACATTAATACACATTATGTCCTTTTAAACATAATAGGAAACGCTTTTTTATAAAAATACATCATCATGGTGAGTAAAATTTCATTAAATCAGCGGATGAATTTGTTATTTTAGGTCCCTCATGTTCACCCACTTTCTCTAAATCATATCTATCTCTAGGTTTTACTTTAACTATTCTATATGGTCCCAAAAACTTAGGCCTTAATTTCAAACCTGTCCCAAATTGTGTTCTCTGAATGATCACCAAGTCACCCATCTGGTAGTTAGGGGCCTTCCTGCGCTTCCTGTCATAGGTTCTTTTATTCTCTACCTGTATCTTCTGGATATTTTTCTTTGCGTCTTGTCGTAATTGGTTCCTCTGTTCTTGAAATTCCTCCATCATTTCGTCCATCAGTAACTCCCTCAGGTGAAGGTCTTCCTTGTTTCTCATGGTGTCGCCAATTAATAATTCAAAGGGAGACCACTTAGTACTACGATTAAATGTACTATTTAAAATTCTTTGAAGTTGGTCTACGAACTTGAACCACTTGGTAGATTCCTCAATTGACAGCTTGGTCAAAACGGGAATAATAGTTCGGTGTATTCTCTCGACTTGGCCATTCCCTCTGGGTACTCCGGTGGCGATTTGCAAATGTTGAATGCTTTCATTAGTACAATAATCTCCAAAAGCTCCAGAAGTAAAAGCAGAACCTCTGTCTGTTATTATTCTCTTGGGATTACCAAAAGTATTTTGTTGCAATTTTAACTTATCCAAAGCATCTTCTGCGGAAGTAGATCTAACGGGATAAAGCCAGGTAAATTTTGTAAAAGCATCCACTATTGTGAGAATATGCTGATATTTCTTGTTAGTAGAAGGAAAAGGTCCGATAAAATCGACGTGATAAGTACTTAATGGCACATCCTCTTTAGGAATGGGGTTGAGGAATCCATCCTTTTTTCCACTCTTTTTGTTGGTCAAAATACATGGCACACAGTTAACAATTACATTTTGTACTTGCTTGCTCAAATTGGGAATGAAAAATTCTTGTTTCACAACTCCTTCTGTCTTGGCAACGGAGAAATGTCCCTTCTCATGTGCTAACTTAATTATCTCAGTTTGCATATCTCTTGGTACAACTATCAATTCACGACCTTCAACATATATGTAAAGTATTTCGTTTTTATCGAAAATGTCTGAATTGCTGTTTGTTTCAATCAGTGACCTTAGACTCTGAGTGTATTCATCCTCTTGTTGTGCCCTTTTTAATCTTGCGGTTAGAGTATCGTTAGTAATTATTGCGACTGGATATCTGCTAAGGGCATCCACATGTTGCATTCTCTGGCCGGAACGATGGACAATTTCATAATCAAACTCTCCCAGCAATAATGCCCATCGCGCTATACGAATAACCAAATCCTTTTTGTCCATAGTCTTTTGAAACGCTGAGCAATCCGTTATGACTTTGAAATGATTTCCCATAAGGTAGGTACGAAATTTCTTTAACCCTCTAAGCGTTTAGAACGTCTTTTTCCGCACGTCAAGAGTTGCTTCGAAAACGCACCACACGTCTTTTTCTGACTTCAAGAGAGTGCTTCAAAAGCGTGTAGGCCGTATTTTTCTGAAATCCTTTCCCCCCTTTAATGGTTTAACATCGTGAAAGATAATTAGGGAGGGTTGGGACGACACAGTGGACACTGACAGGAAATTTTATGGCTAGCAGGGAACCCCGTGTTTTCACCCTGGAGGAATCGTAAAAAAAACTGGGAAGAATTTCTTTAGTTCCCTTAGTAAACGAACTTTAAGTTAGTGTCTGTAATTTAGCTTGATTTGGATATTATCGCGATTGAATTAAATAAATTCTTTTTGTACTTTTCGCAATTTGACCTTTTTTTCCCCCCAAGTTTTGAAAAGTTCCAACGCATAAATAAAATATTATACAACTCACTTTTGATTTTATATTAATTTGAAGTTTTAACAAGTTGGGACGGTAATCTGCTACTTTATATAGTTGGACAAATTACTTTTGAAGTATTTTCTCTTTGCTTGATTAACTCGTATTATTTTCTTCACCTTAAAATAATCAAACAGAAAATTAAGTTTTTAATATATATATATATATATATATCTATATAATAACTAGAACTCTCTCTCTATATTTTATTGCTTTATTTTTCTTCTCTTAACCAATGCTTTCAGTTCTAAAAACATGATTATTTCATTATAAGTTATCAAAAAAAAAAAAAAAAAAGATACCGAACGCTTCAAAATTCAAAACCTTTTAAGCTTTCGAACTACTAAAAATGAATAATTTTTAATCTTTTGCGTTAAATTATTTGTAAAAAAATTCTTACGCTTTGATAAATATAACAGCGAAAAAACTAATTCAGATCCATTACTTTTTTTTTTAATTTTAAAGCCAGGGTGCAGGGCATCTTACGCATTGTTAAGGTACACCAAATTTTATTTGAATTAAAAAAAAATGCTTGAATTTCAGTTTACTTCAGAGAGAACACGAATGAGGGAGTTTTTCCACAAATTCATATTTTTAAACTTGAATATTTGAGTAAACAGAGTAATTAAAAATATCCGGATACATTTACAGTTGGCATTTACGCATGTAAATAAATATAAAGATGAATTTTAAATTTATTTTTAAGAAATATTTATTTATGCAAAATTTCTAAATATTTATTTTTTTAAAAGCTTACTGAAGAACAAGTAATTTAAATCTGGATATCTATTGTAATTAGGATTCAATAAATAACCAGATTTTCATACAAAACTAGGAATTTTATAGTAGAAATTGCCTTTTAAATTTTCTGAAAAAAATATTTATGTATGGCGCACATACGCAGTTAAAAATTATTTACTATAAGTACTAGCAATTCTTCGAATAAAATTTCAAATTAAAATTTTGACATATAGAATCTTAAGCATTTTAATGCATTTCGTAAATTTCATACAATTCGGTTAAAACTGCATGTTAAGAGCAAAAAATATGCTGAAAAATTTGATGAATATAGAATAAATTTTTAAGTAGAAGCAATATTGCGAAGCTAAAACTCAGGAGTGAAAAATTATGATCATATCTACAAGAGTTTTTGAAATATTTATTTTAAAATTCAGAAAATCTGTGCGATAAGTTATATTTAATATCAATTAAATAGTCAACACATAAATGTAATGTTATGTTTGAAGACGCATTCATGTACTATTAAAAAAATTATGAAGGGCATTGTTGCGTATGTTAAGAATTTCATATAATTTTAAATTCAGATTTTAACAGATTGACGTAAAGAAAAAAACGACCATCTAAAATACATGATGCAGTCTACAATGCCATAATCTTGATAAACAGAAGACAGCATTTTCACTTTCTAGGGCAGAGTCGGTTTTGGTAGGGGTGAACTGGGCAAAAAGTGAGGCCCCATCGGTTTTGACGGGTGCCGCACTAGAAACTGCAGTTTTCAGGAAAAATTATAATAATTACAAATACAAAAATAAGTCTTGCAATTTCTTCATAAATTTTTATTACCACGAATTGGGGAATTGTTTTCCAATATACTTTGTTGTGTTTCACAATATTTATGGTAACCAACCGTAGTCCATCAGATATATTTGTACTACTTTTCGTAAACCGTACTCCTATTAAAACTTGTGCATCCGAAATACACCTTTTGTAATCTTAAAAAATATATAAACTATAACGGTTAATTTTACTTTATGCAAATTATTAAATATTCCTATTTAGTCATTTTTGTCCAAACAATTTACATGAAAAAAAATTCGGACTCACCCATTCATTGGGGAATTGTATGATTCCAGCAATAAGTTTTATTTTTCACCAAATAGGATTGCGTCACTTCAGGGATACCCCTTAGATAAACGTTTATATGCTCTCCACTATAATTTAAACATTTTTCTTTCAATTATATTTATTTCAGGAGAAACTGGTCCAGAGTTTGTTCAAGAAATTCAAGATTTAAAAAAATTGATTTTTTTCTTTTCAAACGTATTTACTTAATAATATATATATTTGTGTATTATATTAAAATTTTGAACTACCCAAAATTATATGTTTTTGCTTCTCTAAAAACTGTTATAGGAATTTAGAAATGGTTTTACAATCCATGTCCGGTTTATATATTCTAAAATGAAAAATATATTTTTATAACTGAATTTTTGTGCCTAGTTTATAAAAATGAAAAATTGCTTTAGGCTACAGCTTATAAAATGTACTTAAATAAGTGGAATAATAGTATTTTCACATAATATGAATATTTTTGACTGCAGTAAGTCAGATATTTATATTTCAGTTTCTTTTCAATTTGTATAAAAGTTTTAAGCAATTTTACGGAGAGGATATTTAATAAAATCTCCTTGGCTATTTAAAAGTAAAATGTTTTATTTTGATACCCCACAGCTCACACTCTGAAATAAGACTCATTTACAATCATATGATCAGCTTTGGTGATATTTAAATTTTCAAAAATACTCTACATGTGCGAAAACATTCTTTCAAAACCATACATCACATCTCATTCTCTGTCTTTTCCACAGCAGGCATTATTTTATTATACTCAAAAAATTTAATACAGAATATATTTCCGAATGTTATTTTTTTAAAAATATGACATGAATACAATGCGGAATTGTCGGTTAGCTTCACTGAACAAAATTGTTTTAAGTGTACTGTTTTGAAAGACAAAATTAATTGGGAGAAGTTTTTCTCTCAATACAATTTGTAACGACTGAATTGTGTGAAAGATGCATTTGTCGATGAATTTTCCATTTTACACTAAAGAGACAGAAAAATAAAAAATTAAATTTGAATAGAAAATGGTTAGAAATACTTTCACAATTTGAAGAAAAATATATTCCCATTAAAATAAAAAAAAAATTGACTAAATTTGCTTTTTGCTCCGTCACAAATGCCGATGTAAAGAAGGCATTTTTGCTTCATATATGTTGTTTGACTATGAAATAAAATTTATATTTTTTCCGAAAAGTTCACTTAACATAAAAACATGATTTATAGGATTAAAACATATATAAATTAAAAGTATTGAAATCCCTCTTTATGTTACTTTAAATTTAAAATATAATTGAATAGAGAAGACTGATTTTATTTCATAAACATAATCGTCGTATGTAACGATACTTCATTTATTCTCTTATTGTTTAAAGAGAGAGAGAGAGAGAGAGATGATCACTTTTATTCTTTTTTACATAGTTACTTTTATAAAAAAAACATTAAGATTTACTTGTGTTTTATTAGTCTCATATTCCACGATAAATACAAGCTGATTTTTCCTGGCTCAAATCGTTAGTTCAAAATAGTTTATTTTTCTTAAATTAATTTTTTAAAATTCTGTTTTGTTTAAAATAAACAAGTATTTTTCAACTTTTGTAACAAGTTTCTTTTTTCGAGTTTTTATTTTTTTTAACTCTTCACTTTTACTGTGACTTAACCGATCAAACAGCTACGTGTGGACCCCACTTTTTCCACCCAAGATTCGCACAAGGCAACTTCACAGCTCTGAACGAGTTTTCTCCTGGTTTTAAAGTAGCAAAGAGGCCGAACTGAGTAATAAAATCTTCCCCTGTAGACCTCCCGCGATCTTTGAAGGGGAAAGGAATTAAATGCGTTGCACTTTCGAAGCAATTCACAAAAGAGAAGTAAACGCTTTCGGAATGATTTTTCAGGACAACGCCGAACACTCAGAGGGTTAAAGCGTTGACAACAGCAAGAACTTCAAGTTCATAGCTGCTATACTTCTCCTCCGCCGGAGTAGTTTTCTTAGACATGTATTGAACAGGATGCAATTTTCCATCTTCTGCCTCTTGGAGTAAGACGGCTCCGTAGCCTTGTTGCCTTGCGCCCGTGTGCAATTTGGTTGTTTTTCCCTGCTGGAAAATACTTAATACTGGACTTTCAGTCAACAATTGCTTGAGCTTTTCAAATGCTTCTATTTGAGGTCGTTCAAAGACAAATCGATTATCGTTTCTAATTAGATCACTCAAAGGTTTCGCTATTTTAGAGTATGACGGAATAAATTTTCGAAAATAGCCAGTGAGTCCTAAGAAGCTTTGGACTTGTTTGGCAGTCTTTGGTACAGGGAACTTCTTGACAGCTATCGTTTTTGCAACTGAAGGGCGCACCGTTCCATTTTCGAGAACGTAACCCAAAAATTCCACCTTTCGTTTTAAAAACTGACACTTTTCAGATTTGATCTCCAACCCATATCTGGATACGACCTCAAACACCTTCTTTAGTTTTTCCAAACCTTCGTTCTCAACTTTAGCTGGAACGATCAAATCGTCCAAATAAATTATTACGATGCCTTTTCGCATGAGTTCCCTAAAAATGCTGTACACATATCTTTGGAATACGCTTGGGCATGTACTGAGACCAAAAGGTACCTTATTAAATTCGAACTGCCCGTCTGGTACAACAAAGGAGGTGAAATGCTTGCAATCCTCGTTTACGTCGACAAGAAAAAACCCATTTTTCAAGTCTAACGTGGAATACACTTTGGCGTCTTGCAGCCTATCCAATACGTCCTCTATCAGTGGCAAGGGGAAGCGATCCTTGACTAGTTTTCGGTTCAGTTTCCTATAGTCAATGCATAGTCTGTCGGTACCGTCTTTCTCTTGACTAACACGATTGGACTTGCATATTCAGAAGAGCTTGGTCTCACGATTCCCTTATCCAACCATTCGTCGATCTGCTTGTTGACGGTCTGATTCTCCAGAAACGACAAACGGCGTGCTGTTTGGTAAACTGGTATATCATCCTTCAGGATAATTCTCATGGATACATTTGTCGTTTCGGTCTTCTTAGGTGCATAGCTGTTGATTAGTTCAGAGAGTTCCTTTCTTATTCGAGGATTGATAACATGTTTAACTTCGATTTCGTCTTCAGTTCTTGCTTCATAAACCTGTGTATTCACAAACCACACCTTCTCTTCGTGTTTACGGAAATAAACACCTTTTTTTATCAAAGCCAACAAAAGCTTGTTCCAAAATGTCCGATCCTATCACTGCTGTAACTCTAAATGCACCGCAGGGGGGCACGACATGCCATATTACGGAATATTTCTCTCCATCCAATTCGATTTCTCGTTGGAACGATCCTTTTGTTTTGACTTCGTACTTTCCCAATCCAGATAACACGACAATGTCCTTCGAGAGCTTCGATTGCTCGATGATTCCTTTGCTTACATCTTCACGAATGAGCGAAACTGAGCTTCCAGTGTCGATTAGAGCCTCAAAAGTCTTGTTTCCGATGGTTATTTTCCTGGTCTTAATTCTGTCTTGCTGAATTCGAGAACAGATCTGGACCGGAGAGCTTGAAGATTTATTGATTTTCGTACCCTTGTTGCGCTTTGTACAATCTACGGCATAGTGACCTGGTCCCCTGCAGTAGCTACATGTTACCTGTTTAACTCTTTTATCGTAAGTTCTCGTCGATTGAAAGCATTTTCTATCATTCCAATTATTTCCAAGGTGAAAACGTTCTTGCCTTTGAGAACAATTATCGTTATTGTTCGATCTCTTAGCAAATGAGTTTAACTGCTTTGGCCCTATAGTTCTTCGGACGTCCTCATAATCTTCAAATTTTTTCGCTAGCTCAATAGATGAGTTAATAGTAGACCATTCGTCCAAAAAATGTTCCTGAAAATCATACGGCGCCCTCTTCTTCATTTGATCGGCTATGATTAATTCTCGTAATTGGTCGTAGGTGTTAACTTTTAAGCCCAAAGTCCATCCATCAAAATACGTCTGTAATTCGTGTTGAAAATCTTGCCATGTTCGTTCATCGGACTTTTGGTGAAACAAAAATAACTGACGAAATTTTTCCGGAGATAATTTAAATCTTTGTAAGAGTAAATCCTTTACATGATCGTAATCATTACACTTATCAGTTTGTTCTCTTGCGATCAGATGGGCAATTTCGACGGGTATTAAACCTATAAGTTTTTGAACCCAATCTTTTTTCGGTAAGAAAATTAGTTCTGCGTGACGCTCAAATAAGGTAAGATTCAAACCAATATCTTCCTTCATATTAAACTTATGAAAAGTTTCGTGAATCAGTTTATTCGATGCTTCAACGTTTTCGGTGTTATTCGGCATACCGGCAGTCTGTTGCCCTTGTATTCGCAACTTCTTTAATTCGTACTCTCGTCTTTCTCTCTCATCCTTTCGCATATCCTCTCTCCTCTCAGCCTTCTCTCTCTCTCAGCCCTTTCTCTCTCTTCTTTTTGTACGTTCCTCCACTATGCTATCAAGCATCTTTTTAACATCGTCTTCAACGTAATCTGGGCTTTTTACGATCAGCTCCTTTAACTTCAGTTTTGTGATACCTGCTTCGATAGTAAGATCCAAATCCTCGGCGAGTGACACCAAATCCTTTTTCCTTTTCGCGAGTAAGAATGCCATTTTTATACTCAGAATGGTGACCCAGAGAACAACTTAAATTTTTACCCAAGTTAAATGAGACAAAACTATTAAAATGACACGCAAAAAGTTTACTCACCTAAAAAGAAACAAAAGATAATTTAAATAAGATGCAATTATCAATTATAAACAATTATAGACAAAAATGGACTTTTTAAAGAATTCCCGGAACTTAAATCCTTTTGCAAAATACAACAGTATTACAGTTAATATCAATTTTATTTTTTATTTAAAAAAAAAACGCGTTCCTCTTATTTATCAAAAATAGATTACTAAGAAAAAACACGGAAAGTACTCAGTTATTAATCCAAAACTAAAAGAACATCAAATATCTATGTCTGCAATTAAACCAATAATAGTACCTAGTACTTCAAAATTCAATTTCAGATTCACAGAACAGGAAATATACACACAAAATCATTTATTTAATTTTCGCCTATTACTCACACAATACCAAAAAAAAAGGATACTAGCACAATTCAATGTAATTCTGAAGACACTTTACCTTGACCTCGATGACACAGGAAATCTTGTTTCGTGTTGATAACTCGCAATTCGATGTAGTTCCAAAGGTTCTCTCGTCAGTGTTGACCTCAATGATCAAGGTAATCCCGTTCAATTCGTTCAGTATCTCGTTGAGTCGCTGGGCTTCCAGTTTTGGTTGACTGCAGCTGACGTGGAAATTCGCCAAGATTCTGTGCCTCTAACCAAGTCAATGGACTCCTTTCTCCTGTTGACTGTTCTCGCTGAAGTATTTCCGTATCGCTCGCAGAATCTCCATATCGCTCGTAAAATTTCTTATCCAGCTCAAGGCTTCGCCGGGTCTCTATTCGAGCAAGAAAGGTCTATGTACCACTCAGGAAATCAAAAATCGATGAGGAGGTAAAACTTCTAAAAAATGCTCTTAGATAAAACTTTGAATAGTTAAAATTCTCGGCCGAAACCACCAATTTGTGGGACGGCGTCTAGGGGAAGGTTCGATTTTAATATTAAAATAAGCACGCAGAGTTAAAATAACCTAATTTATTAAAAACACAAACTAAAACATTTACTATCTACAAGGGGTTTTAAATAAATGGAGATAGCACCATACCAATTCCGAAAACACGTACTCTTTCTCAAAACAACGGAGAGAGCGTTTTCCTCTGACCTGCCTTCGTTCAAGCTTTGGTGCCACTCCCAGTTTTTTTCCTGCCCCCTCATAAATACATGACCTTATCGTATCGCGCAGCTAAAACTCACGTGGTTTTCGATTAGTGGTGCCATCTCTTACAATAAAAATCAAAAGAAGTAAAAGAAAACTTGTAATTTCCTTTCCTACTATATATATATA
>BMAO01007866.1:0-16234 GCA_019973975.1 Trichonephila clavata
TGAGTTGAGTTGTTTTCCTCCGGCTGTTGAGTTGAGTTGTTTTTACCTGCTGTTGAGTTGTTTTTCACCTGCTATAGTTTTGGTTTTCGAGGTGCAGGCTACGCGGGTAAGGGTCGAGTTGAGTTGTTTTCTCCTACTGCTAAGTTGAGTTGTTTTTTAAATGTGTAAAAAATTTAAGTATAGAATGTTAAAAGTGCTCATGGCACCACCTATTGATTAAAATATACACTAATTATTAGATTGAAAAATGGTGAAAAAAATAACACTCAAATAAAAAATAAATCTGGATTCAAACTCGCAGCCTCAGGACAAATGTCTCCATAGGACAATAGTTTTTGAGTTACGCTAACCATTGTCCTATGAAGCATACACACCTGAAGAAAACTTAGGTTTATAATCTAATGAACTTAAGTTTTACGGCGGAGCAGATGGCGACATTTTTAAAATAATCTTCTTAATTAAATGAATTAAAAAAAGTATTTACATTGTTTTGATAATAAATGTGATGTAGTGTACTCGTAATCTGTGTGAACGGGTTACGATTTAACTTGTCTTAGCTGTCTGATCTTGATTCTACTAGATGGCCATGGAATGTTTTAAATAGTTTCTTGAATGTTTTATAATAATCTTTTCTTGAAAAAAATGACACTTTTTATTATTGAACTTTATAAATTATGTAACTGAAGAATTTTTAGAAAATCTTCGCTTAGATAATGCGTATTTTAAGAGAAGTAAGAGAAATGTTTTCCCCACCTGATTATTTTGAATATTATGAGGATCTGAATAAAATGATTTTTTAAATGTTTAGTTTGAGTTAATTTTATTATATTGTTTGTAGTTTAATTTATGTTGAGATACTTTCTTTTTAAAAATAAGTGTGGGTATATTTAAAAAAAAAACTATCTCAGAATGTTTAAGCTTAAATGGTATTTTAAATACATTTCATACAAAAGTAAGGAAAAAAAATACTGTATAAATATTTTGTATAAGTTTCCGAGAAGATTTGGTTTTAAAAAGTTTATTTTTATAAATCTGAAAAAAATGGACTTTATATATATATACTAGCTTTTACCCGCGGCTCCGCTCGCGTTGATGTCTTTAAAGAACTGTCCAAGTCGTAATTACACTGCTGGCCACCGTAAATGCAACACCCTGAAGGAAGCACGTAAATAACATGAAATTACAGCATGCATTAGCGGAGGTGAGGTATGCAAATGATTAGAATTTCAGCGCATACACACATCACGCACGCCTTTAGCGCCACCTCAAAGCGCTATTTAAGACTTGAAGATTTCGACGATTTCAAGTTCGGCAATTGTGTTTTTCTTGTGGCATTTTCAAAAAACGATCAGTTATGTCTCGTAGAAAACAGCGATCAGCTTTTGATCAAGTATCCGAGTTCGACAGAGGAAGGATAGTGGCCTACCGAGATTGTGGATTTTGGATTGTGGATTTTTTTTATTGCTTGACTGGAACAAATAAAATATAAAAATTCTAAAATTGAGCTTGTTTAAAAAAAACTGAAAATGTAATTTATTATAATAATTAACAATAAAAAATCAATATTTTAAAGTATTAATATTTTTAAAAATCAAAAGTATCTACGTTTAATGTATAATTTCTCTTCAAAAGAGCTCAAAACACAATATTATTCTAAGATGCTACTGTATACATATTATATGTTCTTCCGTCAGTTACAAATATGCGAAGATTTGGCATTGGGACGCACCTATCAGGCTACACATAGTTGGCCATGGGAAACATTGCTTTTCCAATGCAACCCTGCTACCTGAAATGTTAGCTTTGTAATAGCAAAGTAAAACTGAATTCGAACTCGTTTGAATTGAAATGTAGGTCAGTGCGGATACTTGGATTCCGAGGTATGATAACACTATCCTTTTCATGACATATGTTAAAATATTGGCACCAAGTATATTCTGCATCAGTTTTGTGATCCAAAGCCTCGTTTCTTTACATAGCGAGAACATCGAGATTTTGGATAAGTATAACTGGTACATTTAGTTTAATTGAAGTTTATGTGAGGGTACACCCGAAAGTTCAAGCGAATTTAAGAACTCCGTGGATATGAAGTACTTTGTTCTTTATCCATGATTGTATTCATTGATAAATATTTCTTCATCCCCCTTCCCGCACGTCGTTTAAATTTTCAATGTTGATTTTATGGACAATGACATTATATAGTCGAGGAGCATCGATATTTTGCATAAACATAACTGGTACATTTATTTTTAATTGAAGTTTATATGAGGGTACACCCGAAAGTTCAAGCGAATTTATGAACTCCGTGGGATATGAAGTACTTTGTGTTCTGTATCCATGGTTGTATCCATTAATAAATATTCCTTCATTTTCCCCACAAGCCTAAAATTTCAGTGTTGATCTTATTGAGCTAGTCATTTTTAGGCACCAATATTGATCTTGCGCGCAACCACTGATCCCAATTTAAATTTTGTTGCAAGCCCGGGTAAATTTGAGCAATAAGATTTGCATCATTTCTTCTACATTACAAAATTCTCTGGAACTAAAATATAACCTCCAGCATTTGCGTCCTAACATCATAACCAATTTTAATTGCGTCTCTGCATAATGTTCGAATCTACGTCATTATGAAGATGCTCTCTCATATTCGTTTTATGACTGAATTTTTCAAGTACCTCCTCCTATAAATAATAATAAATCCTATAAATAAAGTACCATTCCTCCTATAATATCTGAACTTTCTCGTAAATCCTGAAGAGTCCGATTTAACGCTTCTATAGCTTTCTTGTGAGACATCGTACTTTCACCCCACACTAAAAGCTTACATTGTGGAAGCATCCTGCCTTGAGAGCTATTTTTTCTGAAATTTCAGATAAGTGAATCTTCAAATGCAAGATTAAGCGATAATTTTACAACGGAATGTGAAGTACGACCGTTGGTCAGTAAAATCGCGGCTATACCAGAAGAAGCCATAGCAACTGCTATCTTCTAGGTTTTTCTGATGGTCATTAATAATAGGTTAAGCAAAAACGTTTTTTCTGTTTCTCCAGGGGCTTCGAGAAAAAGAGCTGCACCACTGCGGATTCTATTTTGCGTAACACTTCTTGGAAAACGTGATTTTGTTCTGGAGTTCATTGAGGGATAAATTCTGTTACTTGATGTTGCAATGTATAAAATCGTAGCTTAATTCTCAAGATTTCATTATCGAAACCATTTCCGTCGACACGTCTAGAGCTAATCATTCCAAAATCATGTAGCTTTTCCTAACTATTCTGAAAACCTTTATTGCTTTTCGTTGTAGATGTGTTGATTGAAAGGCAAAATCGGTTGTTTTTCGTCGCAAAATATCTTCCGCCATGTAGTCTTTGTACTTATTCCAAAAGGTTTGAGAATTAGAAAGACCGAAGATGAAATAAGTATTGCGTAAAGCTCCCTAATTTTATTCGGCGAGTGATATTGTATGGCTTCTCCTCCATAGAAATATCTAGTACATATATATATGTATATATATATATATATTTATATATCTTCAAAGTAATACCTCTATGCAAAATATCTAGGTTCAGTATAAGTGAAAAATTTTGTGCAAAATATGAATATTGTATAAATAGGTTTAAAAAATTCAAAGTAATAAATATTCGATAAATCAAAACTTTTTATGAAACTGTCAATTAATATTACCATAGAATTTTCAAAATCACGCGTGCAATTCACTAAAACTTTATTTCATTTCCCTCTTTAAAAAGTGGGAGAAAACTGGCATTGTCGGAATTGAGAACTTCTTAGCCAACTTGGCGATATTTCTCAAAGTTTGAGTTTGACATTTAACAAACGTAACGTAATAAACGTTAGACGTTTAATAAAAAACCATTTAAAAAATTGCTTTTTGTAAAGATGCTAAATTACTCTATGTTTCAGTTATTAGTTATAAATTTGTGTGTGAGAAAATTTTTATTAAAATTTCCATTATTGACCAAATGCTTAATTTTGCGCCAACTTGGCGGGGAGTAAGCAACGTCAACGTTTTACCCGCATAGTTTCCGTTCCCTTAAGGAATATAGAGATAAAATATATCTTATGTTACTCGCTGATAATGTAGCTTTCCATTGGTGAAAGAATTTTTAAAATCGGACCAGAAGTTCCCGAGATTAGCCGGAACAAACAGACAGACAAAAATTTTAAAAATTGATTTTTTGATATAAGTATCGTACATAACTTTAAATGCATTTAATAAAAAGCTGCTAATTTGAAATTACAAACAGACACTTCAATTTTATTTATTTGTATCAAAGGTTATATTGTTCATTTTATTTATAGTGCTTTCTAGTTTAATTTATGTTGAAATAATTTCATTTTAAAAGATAAATATCAGTATATGTTTTTCAAACAAATTATCTAAGTATGTTAAGCATAAGTGGTATTTTAAATATATTTTGTATAAAAGTAAGGAAAATTTATGTTTATGTGTTTAAAGCAAACTCTTTACCTTATCCAAAGAGTATAAATTGTATAACTATTCATTGCAATAACCATTTAGTTTAATTATTTTTTCTTAATTGAATAGAAGTTTTAAAAAATATTTATTATATATTATTTTAATAACAAATTGTAAATTTTCATTCGGTATAATGATTACACATACACAGTAAAGATACAAAGTATAAATTGTTTATTTACAAAAAAACATCATTCTGTACTACGTTTTACATTACAATCGCTTATTTACATTACAAGACAACAACAAGTTGTAAAATTGAATTCAGCATAATGATTACACATGTACAGTAAAGATACAAAAAGTAAATTGTTTATTTACAAAAACAGCATTCTGTATTCCGTTTTACATTACAATCATTTATTTACAAAAAATCACATTTATTGTCTATTCATCACTGGATTTTATGCCATACTGTTCATCGAATAGCTCTAAATTCGTCAGCGACCAATGTCCATGGGCAAGAGTAGTAATGCCATCACCATTAACAAACCTTTTATCATCTTTATATGACAGAGCAAGTTTGTTTTGCTTTATGGAGTGTATTGCATGAAATTTGGACCTAATTAAGTTCATGTCAGCATATTTCAACTTTTGATAAAAAAGACAGACTTTGTAGTCCTCAAATGTTATTTTATTTTTTAAAGTTTGTTTTTTAATTCCTTTTAACGCTTTTCAATCTTATGGTTTGTTTTGTAGGCATACATTTTTGATTTCAATCTTACATATTTTGTCATAATATTTCCTTTGTTTTCATCTTTCACTTTCCCGATGACTTTTTTATCAACAAGAGGTAAATTAAAAATGTTGTTTTTGTGATAGTCTGAAGTGTCATATAAGTTAATATCGTCTTTCATGTCACTATAAAAATCATCAGTCTTTATTTCATATATAAAGGAATCGGTGTCTGTATACATGAGCCTTACTTTTGAGTCGTAACGGTGCTTCATGTACTCATAGTGAAAATAATACATTAGGACTTTTGATAAGTCTAAAACCGCCATTCCTACCTGTATTGGCTTCAAGAATTTGATTTGGTTTTTTTAAGATGAACGGCCATTAAGTTTTCAGAAAATATTGTACGACGATTAAAATTTGGTTTCGCTATTAACTTTCGAGCTTGCTCTTCTGTTGAGCATAAACGTATATCTACTCTTCTTCTTACATTTTCCATCCTATGGAGACATTTTGTCCTGAGGCTGCGAGTTTGAATCCAGATTTATTTTTTGTTTGAGTGTTATTTTTTTCAACTATTTTTCAATCTAATAATTAGTGTATATTTTAATCAATAGGTGGTGCCATGAGCACTTTTAACATTCTATACTTAAATTTTTACACATTTAAAAAACAACTCAACTTAGCAGTAGGAGAAAACAACTCAACTCGACCCCTACCTGCGTAGCCTGTACCTCGAAAACCAAAACTATAGCAGGTGATAAACAACTCAACTCAACAACAGGAGAAAACAACTCAACTCTGCCCCGCCTGCCCCGCCTTTTACAGCAGAATCGGCATTTCTTATCTGCAACCGCCTGCCCCGCCTGCCCCGCCTTTTACCACAAAATCGGCATTTCTAATCTACGACCGCCTGCCCCGCCTTTTACAGCAGAATCGGCATTTCTTATCTGCGACCACCTGCCCCACCTTTTACAGCAGAATCGGCATTTCTTATCTGCGACTCGCACCTGCCCCGCCTTTTACAGTAGAATCGGCATTTCTTATCTACGACCGCCTGCCCCACCTGCCCCGCCTTTTACAGCAGAATCGGCATTTCTTATCTACTATCATACATTAAAACGCGTTTTACGCGAAATGTGTGTTTTTTTTTTAAATGCTCAAAAGGGGCTAGCGTTTGCTCAAAAATATTTGAAAACAATTAACTGAAATTTTTTGTGTATGTTCTGTATAATAGTAGAAGTGTTTTAACTTTCAGATTTATTAATCACTATTTTATCACAAAATTCACAGTTCCTTATGTGAATAAAATCATGTTTTTTTAAGCAATTTCATATAACAACTAAGATAAAGTGCTCTAGTTTTTGTAAAACTTAAAATATCTCTTATCCTGAAGGTCACTTCAAAATAGAATAACATAGCAACACATCAGAATTGAAAAATTAAAAATTTGTTCATAAACTTTTGGTACAGAATGGGCCGCGTTTATGTTATTTTTTGTCAATTTTTACCCATTTTTTCCCATTTTAGTAATAATTATTTCTTTTTCTCTTCTTAATTTTAGTATATTTTTCATAAAATGTACTAAACAAGTCTAAAAAACAACAAAAAAATCCCCATATCTCCATTTCTTAAAAAAAGTTGTCGCAAGTAGTCGGATACCTTAACCAAGCAATAGATACGACTACGAGATATGCTGACAAGACAAGTTAAAGGCAACCCCAGACGAGTCAAAAACAGCTGGAACGCTTAATTTCAATTATTGTTATATCAATGTGGATATAGGATCGCTGATAAGAATCAATATATGGTAATATAGTCCACAATCATCTATCTCTCTGACTAAAATATATACGTAGTATATATGTATATATATAAAAATTTCGGTACTGACATTCGTTTGTATTGAGGCGTTGTTCTAACTAAAACGTTCCATATTGTCTGGTTGGAAGAAAACCCCAGTGAAAGAGTACGTAATAGACCTCGCGTATAGCCTATTGTTACAGACAAGCTTTGAACTCATGCAAACTCAAATTCATCAGATATTAAAATTAAAGATCGTAGTTCTGAAAATTGTATAACCACAGTCTTGCAAATTTTTACAGCACCATCAAAAAATGCATTAGATTTTTAATGGATCCTTTTGTAGATCTATAAACATGTTAGTAAAGAATATCATTTTTGGATACCTTTTAAGAACGAGGTCATGTACAGGGAATAGTAGTTAAACATTAAATACAATTGATAATATTAAAGTTTTTTTTATTTCCAGTGGCAAAGAAAATGACAAACTCTTTTACAATAAAACAAGGAACATACAAAAATACAAAGCAAGAGAAAAAAATATATTAAAGTATGTTTTTAAATAATCTTTTATTATTCTATGGTTTCTACAAAAAAAACTCTGTTTTGAAAGTAGTCACAAGGATGTTAAGGTATGAAAATTAGAAAATCAAATTATTCTTGTTACAACGCCTCACAAAAAATTTAATTTTATTTTGGTTCATTTCATAAATAAGGAAAATACTTCGTCATTTATTCTAATGAAACTCTCAGTATAAGCATTACAGACAATTCAATAGTTGTTTGTTATTTCCTTATATTGGGAATTAAAGTAGTTTTTTTTATCGAAGGTCTTAAGAAATAGCAGCAATTTTTTTAATTTCTCAGGAGTTTAAACTTCCTTTTCCTTACTTTTTATCATGGTTTCTTTATTTGATGGTTTTATTTGATGACTATCTTAATGCTACTTTTATGCTACTATTTTATATTTAAAAGTTCAGAGATAGAAAATATTTCAAAACCATAATTAAGGTAGATGACGATTGCTTCAATTAATATTGTGTTAGATCACAGGCTCACACAATTGGTCATTTGATGACATATCTCATTGTTAAGAGCAGCAATATAAAACGATATGGAAGCAAACAGATGCCGCAAGTTTTTACCTTCAGAGATACCTGTAATTACGATCTCATTTTTCCCCCTTTAGTAATAAAAAGTGATGGAAAGCTTTTAACCCCTAAGGGGTCAATTTTTTTAGCCAAAACGTTTCAATGAAGGCACATTTTTAATGCATATAACTAAGCATAATACTTAACAGAATAGGAAAATAGAAGAATTTTATTTTAATTTTCAATTTTAAAGTTTTTACTCTATTATTTATTTTATAATTGTGGAAAACTCTAAAACCTTTTAATGTTTGCCTTTTATAAGTACACTCTACATGCCATGAAGAATGTTTCAAATACTTTAAAAGAATTTGTCTCATACTTACAAAAAAATTTCATGTTCGTACCTATTTTTCAAACGGTTGAGGATTTTGAATGTGAGTGCATATATATGCACACACAATTTGAAGCATGATATAATACTAAATCTTATATTGCTATGGGGACAGAGATAATATCGGCTTTTTAGATTATCTTTCTATTTTCCTTTCTTCTCCAGCTACAAGTTGCACATTTTCTATCCAATATCTGTTTATCGAAAATTTTAAAGATTCTAAAATCCTGCCTTTAATGATACATTTGCACCTTCACCACAAAGAAAATACTGCATGAGAAGTATTTCAGTAACATAGATAAACTGCATCTCTTAAAATCACACACACTAGCACTAATAATCTCACTATAAGAATTAAAAATATGTGCAAATCAAAGATAGAAAGAAGAAAATATCAGTGCCCGTACAGCGTAAGGGCAAACCGGTTGTGGCAAGCTTTCGGTAGCCCGTACGGTGTACAGGCAAACCAGTTAAGGGGTTAATATTTTTATTGCATTTTAAGATGTAATGTGAAGTACAATTAAATTTTACTTTTGAGATTATTTTTCCTCGTGTTGAAATGCTTATTGTTTCGATATCAGGGAACTAACTATCTCGAATTATCTCTGTGTATTAACAGTTACTTAATATCTCGTTGATTGATAACTTTTTCAAAAAAATACTAGACATTTGATTTACTAACTTTTAGTATCGCTTTAATATCTGAAAATCTTTTTTTTTTTTTTCCTTACAGGTTTTTCGTCGGAGCATTTCTTTTCGGTTACTCTTTTTAACTGTTTCCTAAATCTCACCAAACTCGGCCTGGAGACTCATGATGACATGGGAGGTACAGTTCAGTGAGAAAAAGAAACATTACTTCAAAAGATCGCCACTAGGTATATTTATGGCGCTGTTGTAACTTATCAAACCGAAAGACAGCATAAAACACTGGTATCAAAGTATAATCCAAATGTATGCTTTTGTGGCAGATAACTACGTAAGACAGTAACAGCCTCCAGACTGAAATGATAATTTTGGTCTAGTGGTGTGTTACGTGTTTACGGATCCATAGGTATCGGGTTCTATCCTCCTCACTGGTGACCTTGACACTGAACTCAGAAAAACGCAATTTTCGCACAGCTGTCGTTGCGCCATCTACCCGCAAGGAGAGCAACCAAAGTCGTCAGACACACTTGACGTAATAGAAACAACTCACATGCTCGCTATAACAACTACATCGTTCGTTTACCTATCCATTGACTCACTGGTGGGGTAGTAATGTAGCGGATAACTACATAAGCCAGTAACAGCCTCCTGACAAAGAGTGATCACTTTTATCTAGTGGTATGTCACGTACTTACGAATCAAAAGGTTCCGAGTTCTATCCCCTCCTCACTTTCATATGCGACAACCGAGCCCGTAATTTGGGCTTTGAAAAATGCAGATATTCCAAACATTATTCTATTCTGAAATGGGGCAACTCAAATGAATGGGGCTGTATTATCTTAACCATCCACTATTCTTCATAAGCTTAGGATTCGATAGAAACTACGTAAGGTGGTTTCATCGCTTAATGTTTTAAAATTAATAATTAAGAAGTTCGATAAAACGGACTCACTGATAATACGCCCAGGCTGAGGACGAAACCTGTATTGGAATAGGTGATAACAGATATGGCAGCTACAATTGTCGACAGATCCGAGAAAACCATTGCTGGAACACATATTACAGAACGCATATGAAATGTTACGTATGGCGACAGGGAATGTTGTGCAAAAAATGAAAAGTGCAGTCTCTGAGAACGACAGTAATGTAGAATGGAGACCTTACTTACTCTGGAGAATCGAGCTCACCCAAAAAGCTTCGAGCTGTGAATCGATCCTCCGAGAATATTAAATTACTAGTCGGAGAAGTGAATGTAATGGATAAAATTTAACAGTCCACTGATATTTTTCTTGTAACACTTTGCATTGTACAGCACCACAAATACATCAATTAGGGATTTTTGGAACTAATTTTTTTCCTCCATAGAATCCTATTAGACGAGTCATTACTCGTCTCCATACCAAAGTGGTGGAGATTACTAAACTTGTGGTTTTTTTTATATATTCATTTTACTTTTTAGGTGGACAACACACTCACACAACCATAGAAACGAAAGACGATGGACAAAAGCTTAGCATAACATTATACATACAAGTAGTGGCCGGCAAATTTTCCCTGAAAGGGAGGTATATATACAACAAAAACTCACAGGACTTCCTAGAACGTCTCTTCTGATTGGTCCAGAAAATCGGATGATGTACAATATGTAATTCTTAATTTAAATACGCTGAACTTTTCATTCCGAAGAGATAAAGTTACGATTATATCCCGCTAAGCAGGTAATTAAGAGTTACTTATTTACGCGTAGTCCTGGAGGGCCAGGACCTTTACAAATTAAAAAACTTTTAAGATGAAATTAACGACACACACACATATATATACAGGATCAAATTTCTTATCTACTTAAATATTAGTTTGAAAAACACAAAATATAAAAACATATGAGAATTACAACAGCTATCCACATAATAAAACATTTGCTTAAATCACTTCTAAAGTAAATGTGTTTATACTTAATCCGATCTTCCAGAAGATCATAGATTAGTAACAATAAGAGTGTAAAGTGCAAATAAGGAAAATAAATATGCGTGATAAAAGTCTTTTATACATTCAAAAGGGGTAAAATTGTTTTACGAAACACTGTCAACAAATTTATCTCATTTTAATACAATTAAGTGTTGATAGATGTGCTTGTATGTAACATGTTTCAGATTAGGAAATCCCGGAATAAATTTTTAAAAAAGCAACGGATAGTTGCATAATATTTAAAATGGCTTTATTAAATTATCAGCATTACGTGTAAAAAGAGTGTTTCCCGATATGAATGTTGTGTGTTTTTTTTAATAAAAGAAAGCTCATTTTTAAAACTATTTCCTTGTTAAAAATTCATGCTGTCATGTTTTCTCTCTCTCTCTTTTAGGGTAAATAAAAATAAATTTTAAAACTTTTCATCCATAAGATGTGTTTTCTACGAAAGTGTTCGTAGAGGTGACAGGTATAATTACGAAATCAGAATTTCTTTTTAAAAATAATTCATTAAGAATCAAAACACGGTACTCTTTACTAGAGTAAAAAGTAAATGTAAAATATACTTCCAATAAAAAAATATTTAAAGAAATTAATTCGAACCTGATCGCGTAAATCAGGGGTGGCCAACCCGTGGCACGGTGGAGTTGTAACAATGGCACGCGAAGACTTATTGAAAAATTTGAAAAATTAAAAAGACAGTAAAAAAATTCTTTATAAAATTTTATAGAATTGTAATGTCTCAGACAAAAAAAAATCAAATTTTTTTTTAAATACACTTAATTGAGCTGCAATAGAAAATTATCATGTAGAATCACTCCTTCATTGTTGAGTGCTCTGGCTATCCAAACGAAGTGCACTCACGAGATTTTGGAATTTGAGGGAGTATGTTTTAAAACATCTGGAAGAAACAATGAATTGACCAATGAGTGCTTTTTACTAAAGAATGAAGATTGGCTATGAGGGAAAAAAACTAGCTCTTCTTACCAATATTATGGGAGCATTTAAATAATTTAAGATTACAGGGAAAAATTGCATTTCTTCTACCGTAGTTTGTCGTATCTCTTCTTTTGTGAACAAACTTGCTTTTTTGTCTCGATTTTGGACCTAAACCCCGAGTTTGTACTTTTTTCTTATTTGTTATATTATGTTACCTAGGCTTGCATAAAGAATGTGCTATTTATTTAAAAATCCAATAAGTAACATTTTTTTTCAACTTTTCATATATTTTTTTGTTTGTTTGAATGAAAAGTTGGAAGTGGCATGCATAATTGTTTTTTATCAGATAGTGCCACTCTTCGCCAAAAGGTTAGCCTCCCTTGGCGTAGATACTCATATCACTCGAACTGATCGCCAGAGTACCTTTATACATCCAATCACCGTCATCTGCATTTGAATTTTTATAATATTCAAAAAGCAGATGACGTTCTTATTTGCATTTAAGGTGTTGCCGACTGCAGATGACTAAATATTCACGGATTGGGTTCAAATCATTTGAAATTCGAATTCAAGATCATAGGATGGAAATTTGAAAAAAATTAACACAAGTTTTTACAAACTGTCCAACAAACGAATTTCAGAAGGTTGTATCTATCACAATATTACAGAGGTTTGCCTATTATTTTAAAAACTCATCCTTTTTTTTTTCTTGCTTACTTTCATTTCAAATTTTTAAGCTGTGATAACCATATTGTCAATACCAAAACAAACACTTGTTGTACAAAATACACAAAATTTCATTTTGAAGTAAAAACACAGTACTCATAAAAATAACGACTCACATCTTATGTAAATACAACATTTTTATTATTCTTTTAATTGCAAAAGATTGGCGAAACAACGAATAACAATTATTAGGCTAATTTTTCGATACAAGCTTTAACTCTTACGCGGTATGCTTAATCAGACACGCTTATCTGAAAACTACGAAAGATAATTGAACATGAAAGCGACGCTGATGTCCTTGTTGCGCCGAAACATCCCTATGTTACGTCAAAACGATGTATTTAAATCAAACGTCTATGTCAACAAACTTCTTTTAATAAAAAAATTTGATGACTAATAAAGAGAATGAGAAAGACGAATAATATTATCTGCAAAAGTAATTCGCTGTGTTGTATTTCGAAGACTCAAATATTTCTAAAGGAATATTTAATTGAAAAAAAAGTTCCTTTTTGACACGCTTTTATAAGCTTCAATTGTATTAACAGAATCTTAGAACTTGATATTTTTACCCACTTTAAAAGGGCAGATTAATTCGAAATTTTGCACACTTGTCACGGACCGATGACAATACAATTTCATAATTTTGTTCCATTGTTCTGATCAGGATCAGCAGGGTTGACTTTTTCCAGATATGGCAATTAATTCAATATACCATTTCCAGATTTGGCGATTAATTTCGTATACCATTTCCAGATTTGGCGACTAATTTTGTGTACCATTTTCAGATTTGGCCACTAAACGATTAGGTTGCAACCCTAAAAGTGTTCTTTATGTGAAAAAGGGGAGGGTTCGTCAGTAATTTCTTACCATAATATAAGCAATTGTCCAGTTTTTCTAAAAATGGAAATAAAAAAAAAAGACTCTGCATGTGAAAAAAAAATTATATTCTAACTGCTAATATCAGACATAAAATCTGTTTTTCTAAATTCTCTTGTGTCGGATCTGTGGAATGAAACATCATTCATTGTTCCATTTTACCAAAACAACTGATAACTGATTCAGAGGTCACCGAATTAAATAATTTCTCACAAACCCTTCGATTCAAAACGGGTACTTTTATGTCTAATGCTGATGCTAGTTTCAGAGAGAATATAGAGATCCTTTTAGTGAAAAATATCATTGACTTTATATCTTCTTCCGCATGAAATATTTCAAACTTAGCTCTTCCAGATTTCCTACAGATGGCTGATTCTACATTTTGCAAGTCAGGCCGTATCGACACACTGATAGGATGCCAATGGGTATTCCAGATTATAAAAAAATGGCGCATTTAAGCTTAATTCATCAATAAATAAATGATAGTTAAAAAAAACTAAAAAACATGCTTTTATTGTAAATCGAACTAAAAAATGAAAAATAAATTATAGTTTAAAAAAAACTAAAAAAGCACACTTTTATTGATAATCACTATAATCGAGCTAAAAATTTCTTAATATAAGAATAAAATAACTAACGAGAAAATTAATGTCATTGTGGTAAAAGCGTGGGGTGTTTTGTATTACATTTTTAACTCTGCATTTCGTAATGGAAAGCTAGTAAGAAATTACAACAATTGATATCGAGCACCACACAATTTTACCATAATGACATTAATTTTCTCGTTGATCATTTCATGCTTACACTAAGAATTGTTTTTTTTTATTTTTTAGCTCAATTAACTACAAAAGTATGTGCTTTAGTTTTTTTTTAACTATAATTTATTTCATTTTATTGTCATGGTGTAGCTTTTAGTTTTGACTGTAACACAACTTTTTTTTTTAAATTGTTACAGTCAAAACCCAAAAAGATTACAAACTGTTAACTTAAAGACCAAATACGTACAGACTATTTCGAGTTTGGATATCACATGAATGAATATTTTTGCATGATTTTTTCTTATAGAATCAAAAAATTGATGAAAAGTAATAAACTTGATAAAAAAAAAGTTGGCAGCTAAGTAGCGCTGGAAATTGCTTTATGCCTGCTGATTGTTACATATACAATTCAGACAATTTGTAACGTATGCAATAAAAAATTACATCAACACTTACATAAACAACTATAAATATCAAACAATACGAGAAAATAAATTGAAAGCAGAATGAAATTATTTAAACGAAATAACCATCAAAATTGAGAAAGAGTTTATTAATGTCGCACTAGATTAAAGCAGCACCAGAGCTACTGGCGATGCACCCGTAATTATAAATCACTGTCAAGTGACGAGGACGATACCTGAGCTGGTACCTCCCCTTTCAAACTACCACACCCCACCTACGAAAGAACTTTTGATCCTCGGAATATTTACCGTGCATCTGTCTTTCTACACAACAGATCATCAACGACACCAGAACTCGAACCCGCGACACGCAAGCCACGAGTTCGTAACCCTAACCCCTAGGCTACAGCGGATAAATCATATTTGCGAAGAACTTCTTTTAATAAAACTATTTTTCACTATGTCTTGATTCGTTTTGTGAAGAAATTATGCATTTTTATCAATTTAATTAATATTACACCTCTCACTGTAATAAAATTTTATTACATTTCAATTCTAAAGATTCATCTACTCAATTCAATACAATTTATTTTAACATGCTATTAACTCCCTATATATTTTAAACAAAGTTTCTTCAACTTAATACTTAATTTATTTCAATAAATAATTAATTTTACTTAATTGCATGAATAATTTTCATTTAATGGTATTAATTTATTTTATTTTATTTGTCAATAACTTTATGCAATTTTACTATTACTTATGCCGTAGTCACGTCAGTATATTACAGTCCATAATAGGTGAAAAAACTGCTAAGTTCTTTGTGAAGTGTTTAGATACAAAGTTGAAGTATTTTACTTTCAAAGTATTTACAATCTTTATTTTACTCAGTAGATAATCATTTACGCAAATTACATATAATTGTGTAATATCGAGTTACACACACATAAACAAGTTAAATTCCAAAGTCTAAATTCCAAATAATAATTGGTTTCAACATTGCATTTGATTACAGTAATATTTTTTCTCTACTTGCGTTTCATGTTCACAGAAATTTCACCGAGTAGTTTGTTTGTATCAGGATGTTGCCATAAAAAAAAACTAAAAAAAAAAATGCTTTTATCCTAACAGAAACTAATCGATATATTTATTAAGAAATCAGTTATCTCTCTATTTTGCAACACATTATTTTACCGTTAAGGTGTTTTTAAGGTTTTCTTGAACTTTAAGGGGGAAAATTCTCAAAATAAAACAAATCCCACAGTGTTAAAAAAAACCTGTTACAGTTATACAGGATTTCTGGGATATAGAGCACCACAAAGGCTATTATACCCCCCCCCCAAAACCATTTATTTAACCCTTTAACCCAGCGATACTCAACCTGCGGGCCGCATGTGGCCCACTGAGCTTTTCTGAGTGGCCCTGCCATGGCTTTTTGCACAAGAAAATTCAATTATTTTTTCAAA